>SJYT01054169.1:0-27625 GCA_006410635.1 Cephalophus harveyi
TATATATATATATATATGCTGTCTACAAGAGACCCACTTCAAACCTAGGAATATATATGTGAGACAGAATGTGAGAGGATGGAAAAAGATACTCCATGTAAATCAAAAGAAATCTGGAGTAGCAATTCTCTTATCTGTTAAAATACACTTTAAAATAAAGACTATAACAACAGATAAGGAAGGATACTACATAATGATCAAAGGATCAATCTAAGAAGATATAACAATTATAAATATTTATGCACCCAACATAGGAGCACCTCAATAAACAAGGAAAATGCAACCAGCTGTAAAAGGGGAAATTGACAGTAACATGATAATAGTGGGGGGATTTAACACCCCAATTACACCAATGGACAGATCATCCAGACATAAAATTAATAAGAAAATAGAAGTTTTAAATGACACAATGGACCAGAAAAATTTAATTGATATTTATAGGGCAATCCACCCAAAAGCAGCAGAATACACTTTCTTCTCAAGTGCCCATGGAACATTGTTCAGGATAGATCATAAGTCAAAAATCAAGCCTCAGAAAATTTAAGAAAATTGAAATTGTATCAGGAATCTTTTCTAACCACAATGCTATGAAATTAGAAATCAATCACAGGGGAAAAAACTGTAGAAAATATAAACACATGGAAGTTTGTAACACTGTGCTGTTGAATATTCAACAGATTGCTAAAAAAAATCAGAGGAAACTAAAAATATATTAAAACAAATGATAATGAAAACATGACGACGCAAAACCTATGGGACGCAGCAAAAGCAGTTCTAAGACGGAAGCTTATAGCAATTTAATCTCACCTCAACAAATAAGTAAAACATCATATAAACAATATTAACCTTACATTTAAAGCCACTAGAGAAAGAAGAAGAACAACAAAAATTACTCCAAAATTAGAAGGAAAGAAATCATAAAGATCATAGCAGAAATAAGTGAAATATAAACAAAGATAATAGCAAAGATCAATAAAACTAAAAGCTGATTCTTTAAGACAAAATTAATAAAATTTGACACAGAATCATCAAGAAGGGGGGAGAATTCAAATCAATAAAATTAGAAATGAAAAAGAGTTACAAAACCACAGACACACTAAGGATCACAAAATACTATTCATAGGTGATGGCATCCCACTCCAGTACTCTTGCCTGGAAAATCCCATGGACAGAAAAGCCTGGTAGGCTACAGTCCAACGGGGTCGCGAAGAGTCGGAGATGACTCAGCGACCTCACTTTCACTTTTCGCTTCCATGCATTGGAGAAGGAAATGGCAACCCACTCCAGTGTTCTTGCCTGGAGAATCCCAGGGACAGCCAAGCCTGGTGGGCTGTCGTCTATGGGGTTGCACAGAGTCGGACACGACTGAAGTGACTTAGCAGCAGCAAGCAACTGAATGACAACAAAATGGACAACCTGGAAAAAATGAACAAATTCTAAGAAAGGTACAACTTTCAAAGACTGAATCAGGAAGAATTAGGAGATATAAACAAACCGATAAAACGTAATGAAATTGAAAGTGTAATTTTAAATCTTCCAACAAACAAAAGCCCAGAACCACAGGACTTAACAAGCAGATTCTATCAAACATTTAGAGAAGAAATAACACCTAACCTCTCAAACTCTTCCAAATAATTACAGAAGGAGGAAAATTCCCAAACTCATTCTACAAGGCCACCATCACCCTGATACCAAAACCAGAAAAAGACATCACAAAGAAAGAAAGTTACAGACCAATATCACTGATAAATATAGATGCTGAAAATCCTCAACAAAATAATAACAAACAGAATCCAACAACACATTAAAAAGATCATACAACATGATCAAGTGAGATTTATCCCAGGGATGCGAGGATTTTTCAATATATGCAAATCAATCCATGTGATACACTATAGTAACAAATTAAAGAACAGAAACCATATGATCATCCCAATAGATGCAGAAAAAACTTTTAACAAATTCAACACCCATTTATGATAAAATTTTCTAGAAATTGAGCATAGAGGGAATCTGCCTCCACATAATAATAACCATATATGACAAACACAGTAAACATCATTCTCAAAGCTGAAAAACTGAAAGCATTTCCTCTAAGATCAGGAACAAGACAAGGATATGCACTCTCGTCACTATTATTCAACATAGTTTTGGAAGCCCTAACTGTGGCAATCAGAGAATAAAAAGAAATGAAAGGAATCCAAATTGGAAAAGAAGTCAAACTGTCACTGTTTGTAGATGACATGATACTATACATAGAAAAGCTTAAAGATGCCACTAAAAAACTACTAGAGTGAATCAATGAATTTGGTAAAGTTGCAGGATACAAAATTAATGCATAGAGATCTCTTGCCTTCCTATAGACTAACAATGAAAGATCACAAAGGGAAATTAAGGAAACAACCCCATTTACCATTGCAACAAAAAGAAAAAAATACCTAGGAATAAACCTATCTAATGAGCCAAAACACCTGTACTCAAAACTATAAAACACCAATGAAGGAAATCAAAGATAACACAAACAGATGAAGAGATACACCATGGTCTTAGGCGGGAAGAAGCAATATATGAAAATGACTATACTGCCCAAAGCAATCTATAGATTCAATGTGATCTCTATCAAACTACCAAAAGCACTTTTCACAGAATTTTAAAAAAAATTATAATTTGTATGAAAACACAAAAGCCACTAATAAAACAATCTTGACAAAGAAAAATGGAGCTAGAGGAATTACGCTCCCTAACTTCAGACTATACTATAAAGCTGTAGCAATCAAGACAGTATGGTTTTGGCACAAAAAAACAAAAATATAGATCAGTGGTACAGGACAGAAAGCCCAGAGATAAACTCACACACCTATGGTCATCTAATCTATGACAAAGGAGGCAAGAACATACAAAGCAGAAAAGACAGCCTATTCAATAAGTGGTGCTGGGAGAACTGGCCAGCTACATGCAAAAGAATGAAATTAGAACACTACCTAACACCATACATAAAAATAAACTCAAAATGGTTTAAAGATCTAAATATAGGGTGAACACTATAAAACAGAGGAAAACATAGGAAAAAACTCTGACATAAATCACAGTAAGATCTTTTTTTTTTCTTTTACTCATCTCCTAGACTAGAGCTATCACAATATTGTAAAGTAATTATCCTCCAATTAAAACAAATTTAAAACCCCCAAAAAAGAAAAACAAAAATAAGCAAATGGGACCTAATTAATATCTTTTGCACAGCCTAGGAAACCATAAAGAAGACAAGAAGACAACCCTCAGGATCGGAAAATATATTTGCAAACAAAACAATGGATAAAAAATTAACTTCTAAAATATACAAACAACTCATGCAGCTCAATGTCAAAAAAAAAAAAAAAAAGCCCAATCAAAAAATGGGCAGAAGACACAAATAGACATTTCTGCTTAATTGACTATGCCAAAGACTTTGTGTGGATCACAATAAACTGTGGAAAATTCTGAAAGAGATGGGAATACCAGAGCACCTAACCTGCCTCTTGAGAAATCTGTATGCAGATCAGGAAGCAACAGTTAGAACTGGACATGGAACAACAGACTGGTTCCAAATAGGAAAAGGAGTACGTCAAGGCCGTATATTGTCACCCTGCTTATCTAACTTATATGCAGAATACATCATGAGAAACGCTGGGTTGGAAGAAGCACAAGCTGGAATCAAGATTGCCAGGAGAAATATCAATAACCTCAGATATGCAGATGACACCACCCTTATGGCAGAAAGTGAAGAGGAACTAAAAAACCTCTTGATGAAAGTGAAAGAGGAGAGTGAAAATGTTGGCTTAAAGCTCAACGTTCAGAAAATGAAGATCATNATTGCCAGGAGAAATATCAATAACCTCAGATATGCAGATGACACCACCCTTATGGCAGAAAGTGAAGAGGAACTAAAAAACCTCTTGATGAAAGTGAAAGAGGAGAGTGAAAATGTTGGCTTAAAGCTCAACGTTCAGAAAATGAAGATCATGGCATCTGATCCCATCACTTCATGGGAAATAAATGGGGAAACAGTGTCAGACTTTATTTCTTTGGGCTCCAAAATCACTGCAGATGGTGACAGCAGCCATGAAATTAAAAGACTCTTACTCCTTGGAAGGACAGTTATGACCAACCTAGATAGCATATTCAAAAGCAGAGACATTACTTTGCCAAAAAAGGTCCATCTAGTCAAGGCTATGGTTTTTCCAGTAGTCATGTGTGGATGTGAGAGTTGTACTGTGAAGAAAGCTGAGTGCCAAAGAATTGATGCTTTTGAACTGTGGTGTTGGAGAAGGCTCTTGAGAGTCCCTTGGACTGCAAGGAGATCCAATCAGTCCATCCTAAAGGAGATCAGTCCTGGGTGTACTTTGGAAGGACTGATGCTAAAGCTGAAAATCCAATACTTTGGCCACCTCATGCAAAGAGTTGACTCATTGGAAAAAGACTCTGATGCTGGGAGGGATTGGGGGCAGGAGGAGAAGGGGACGACAGAGGATGAAAATGGCTGGATGGGTTCACCAAGTCGATGGATATGAGTTTGGGTGAGCTCCAGGAGTTGGTAATGGACAGGGAGACCTGGTGTGCTGTGGTTCAAGTGGTCGCAGAGTCGGACACGACTGAGCGACTGAACTAAACTGACATACAAATGGCCTAGAAGCAAATGGAAAGATGCTCAACATCACTAATTAGTAGAGAAACGCCAATCAAAAGTACAATGAGAGACTTCCCTGTTAGTACAGTGGATGGGAAAACACCTGCTAATGCAGAGGACACTAATTCGATCCCTGCTACAGAAGAATTCCACATGCCATGGATCACCTAAAGGCCATGTGCCACAACTACTAAACTCCCACTGTAGGGCCCAAGAGCCACAACTACTGAGCGCACATACTGCAACTAGTGAAGTCTGTGTGCCTAGCGTCTATGGTCCATAAGAGAAGACACTGCAGTGAGAAGCCCTGGTACATCACAAGAAAGAGTAGCCCCCATTCACTACAACTAGAGAAAGTCTGCATGCAGCAATGAAAACCCAGTATAACCAAAAATAAATAAATTTTATATATATATATATATATATATATCAGTTCAGTTCAGTTCAGTCGCTGTCATGTCTGAGTCTTTGTGACCCCATGAACAGCAGCACGCCAGGCCTCCCTGTCCATCACCAACTCCCGGAGTTCACTCAGATTCACGTCCATCGAGTCAGTGACGCCATCCAGCCATCTCATCCTCTGTCGTCCCCTTCTCCTCCTGCCTCCAATAAACTACAATGAGGTTTTATCTCACACCAGCCAGAACAGTCATCATCAAAAAATCTACAAACAGCAAGTGCTGGAAATGGTGTGGAGAAAAGGGAATCCTTTTGCACTGTAGGTGAGAATGTAAATTGATACAGCCTCTATGGAGAACAGTATGAAGGTTCCTTAAAAAACTAAACATAAAACTACTATACAACCTAGCAACTCCACTACTGGGCATATGCCCTGAGAAACACCATAATTCAAAAAGACACATGTACTCCAGTGTTCACTGCAGCTCTATTTACAGAAGCCAGGACATGGAAACAATTTAAGTGTGCATCAATAGATAAATGAATAAAGAAGATGTGGTACATATCCACATTGGAATATTAGTCAGCCATAAAAAGGAACAAAATTGGGTCATTTGTAGAGATGTGGATGAACCTAGATTCTGTCATACAGAGTGCAGTAAGTCAGAAAAAGAAAAAGTATCAAATATTAACACATGTATGTGGAATCTAGAAAAATCGTACCAATAAACTTAGGTACAGGGCAGGAATAAAGAGGCAGATGTAGGAAATGGACATGTGGACACAAGCAGAAAGGGGAGGCTGGGATGAACTGGAAGATTAGGTTTGACATAAATGTACTATCGTGCAAAATAGATAGCTAGTGGGAACCTGCAGTGTAGCAAAGAGAGTTCAGGTCAGTGCTCTGTGATAACCTAGATTGGTGGGATGGGGGTGGGGGTGGGAGGAAGGTCCAAGAGGGAGAGGATATAGGTATAAATATGGTTGATTCACTTCATTGCACAGCAGAAACTAACATAACATTGTAAAGCAATTATACTCCCATAAAAATAAATGGCCCCTTTGTTTTAGCTGCTACAATAACTGGCAATTATAAAAGTCTGGAGACATTCCAAAGACAACACTGAGAAAGGAAAGGAGAACTGACAGACCAATAGAGCTGCTATGGCAGCAGCATTACAAGATTCAAGCTCCATACTTGGGAGGACACCTGCTGCCCATCTAAGGAACAGAGATAAGCTTCTGAATGATGCACATTTGATCAACATACTGGGCTTTGGAATATGCTAAATCACCACTCTACTCTTTGTGAAGTCACTCAAGAAACCACACTAAAATTAATACATTAAATTATTCATTGTGGAAACTGGTAAAATGACAGCCTGGGAAAAACAATACTTTTGGAAATCTTCTCCCAAAGTAATGGCTGAAATAAGTCCGAAGGGTCAGATCGGTCCTAAGTAGAACCCAGAAATACCTATTCATACTTCTCACAGCCACTTTCCTTTGCTTCCTGGTCATTTTGAAATCTGGCAAGTGGATTTTACCTCACTATCTCCCTTTCAGGGATGCAAATATGTTCTGATGATAGTATGCATGTATTCTCATTAGGTGGAAGCCTTTCCTTGCAGATGAGTAATTCCCCTTATAGTAGCCAAAACACTGTTGAAAAGGATTATTCCTACTGAGGGAATTCCCCTGGAATTACATAGTGATAACAGTGCCCATTTCATTGTACAAATTCTAAATGCTATTTGTAAAATCTGGCCTCTGCTACATTTCCACTGTAACTATCATCCTCAATCTTCTGGTCCAGTGGAAAGAAACAAAGATGTAATCAAAACTCAACTGGCAAAAATCTCTGAGGCTATAGGCCTTCCTTGGCCTAAATTGCCATACATAGTTCTATTAAACTTAATATCTATAACCTTTGGAAAACACAAACTGTCACTATTTGAAAAAAATTATTGAAAAATCCATGATTTTTGATTTAGGACTATATAATCCCCTTCTAGTCAAGGGAGATCTTTTACATTATTGTCAAAGTCTCATTAAAACTGACTCAGAAGTGAAGCAAATGGCCCCTAATAAGGATGGCTTTCCCAAGACTTTGGACAAGGCTGGTACTCTCCATGATCCCCATCAATGAAATCCCTCAAGTTAACCTTGTTCTAATTGCTGCCATCATAGAGTTGTTACATCTCCTTCATTATGTAATAATTGATGATGCATCAACTTGCTTCTCCTTCTTATAGACATATTGTCAAGGAGTGAAATTTTTCATGAATAGGTTTATGGCCAGGAAAAAACATTTAGAGGAAGTGACCCTGGTCCTTTGGTTCTTCGATTTTGACTATAAAGGACTGGACAATTGAATTTTTGGGACTCCTCATTGAAGCTACAGTTTTATTAATGTGCTTTGTCCTACTATATAGAGTAGGCATCCTCCATGAATGGTAATTCTATCTTATATTAACCCTGCTGGGAATAAGCCTGCGGTTCTAATTCTTGGCCATTTAATTACTCTATTTCACTTGGGACTCTTTCACTCACCAAGGCCATGAGTTACTCTTAGTCCTCTTTATATTAAAATGGCTGACTTTTCTTGGGGTAGTTTTTACTAGAGTTATATTATTAGCTCTCTTAATATCCATCTGGACTCTTTATACCTGGGAAAATAATGCCTTATTCTGCATTTCCAAAAGTCTAGCCCCTGGAGGAAATCTAACAAACTGTTGGATATGCCATCAGCACCCTAATCATTTGCTGAATACTGGGATCCCCTTGTTTTGGCTATCTCTAATCTCACTTGTAACTCTCTACCATATGTTATTCAGAACTCATCTACTTGAATCCACAGTTCCCTTTCCTTGTTTTCCTTGTTTGGAACCAGATAACCTCTCAAACAGTTCCTTAGGAATATGTGTTCCAATGAGAACCTTTGGTTATCCAGAAACAAGAGCTCCAACTTCCAAACACCCACTTTTATTTCACTGTTCAACAACAAAATATATTCTCATGATAACCCCCATATATTCCAACAAGGAAGGCTTCTAGGCTGCTCATATATAACCAGCCCATGGTTGAATTTCACCTTTGATGTCTCCTTTCTCTGTGCTCCAGTGAAGTTGCTCAGTCATGTCCAACTCATTGCGACCCCATGGACTGTAGCCTACCAGGCTCCACCATCCATGGAATTTTCCAGGCAAGAGTACTGGAGTGGGCTGCCATTTCCTTCTCCAGGGGATCTTCCCAACCCAACCCGCATTACGGGCAGACGTTTTACCATTTGAGCCACTGGGGAAGCCCACCATCTATGTATTTGTGGTTGGAAGGTCGCCACCTAGGGCATATCCTGCCTCAATGCCCTAACACCAAATTCTAATGTGCCCTAGGACTTTTAATCAGAGAAGGCAATGGCAACCCACTCCAGTACTCGTGCCTGGAAAATCCCATGGGCGGAGGAGCCTGGTAGGCTGCAGCCCATGAGGTCGTGAAGAGTCAGGCACGACTCAGCAATTTCACTTTCACTTTTCACTTTCATGCATTGGAGAAAGAAATGGCAACCCACTCCAGTGTTCTTGCCTGGAGAATCCCAGGGACAAGGGAGCCTGGTGGGCTGCCGTCTATGGGGTCGCACAGAGTCAGACACGACTGAAGCAACACAGCAGCAGCAGCAGGACTTTTAATAGTTCATTTGACTGTGTTAAATTTGTCAGAAATTACCAAATGGCACCTACAGTCTACTTTCTGCCTCTGCCAAGAAACCCCTTCTGAGGGATTTCAAAGGTTCCCAAGATTTATTTAAACTACACGTGAGTTGGTGCCACAGACAAAATTATTCAAAACCCCTCTGCTATCATAGCAGACACAGCTAATGCCACAGCTAAAACATTAAGCGCCCAAAAAGACTCCCTGAATTTGCTTGCTCATCTTGTGTTATATAAAAGTTTTTCCTTGGATTACCTTCTGGCAGAACTTGGAAGAGTCTGTGTCATCTTAAATACCACCTGTTGTACCTGGATAAATGCCTCTGATACAGTAGAAACTCAAATTGGAATCTTACAAAGCAAGGTCGCTTGACTTCATTCTGATAGTGTTAATACTTCCCTAATGTTTGGTTTGTTTAGTTGGTTACCCTCAAACATTGGATCTTGGTTCAAAACTGTTTTGCAAACTGGGTTATTACTGTTAATAACTGCTGTCAGCTTCTTTATATTGATAAAGTGCTTGCTTAAATTGATTACTTCTATATTTAACCATTCTACTGCTCAGCTGATACTCATCCAAATCGATATACTTGAGGCAGCACAACATCATGTTGCTTCCAGTGAATTTTCCAATCTATCCACTGATTCATCACAAACCACCCTCTAAAGGACATGATGGACCTGGAGCAGACAACCAGTTCTGGCTATGTGGGAATACGAATTGCTCCAATGATGTTTTCTTCAGGAAAAGGCATGGGCAAAAGGGGGAACTGTGAAAATAACTATGTCAGAAATGACTAAGACATGACCTGAAGACCTCCGTGTTTGCTACCAATGCTGGACTTTCGCTGAACACTCTAAATTAAAACTGCTGAATAGTTGCTGAGTTGCTAAAAGGAAAGATTGATGTTGAGAACTAGACTTTATCTTCCTAAGAAAACACAACTTTCCCTAGTAATGACTGAGATGCATTCCATAACTCAATCTATGTATAATTTTACCCTCCAATTCAAATTGTTGGTAAACAACTTGCATAACCCTGCATTGATTTCCCTCTTCCTGTAAAAACCCTAGCCATTTTCCCCTTGTGGGACACTATTCTGGTTTCTTCTAGACTTTCTGTGATCCCTGAATTGCAATTCTAAGACCCCAAATAAACTACCTTTTTGCCTCTTCATAGTTAGTAATTCTTATGTTGATATGAATTTAAATTAGCCTGGGCCATATCTCCTATGATGGATAGAAAAAATCAAGCAGAAACTAGTTGTAACCCTTCCCTGTTCTCAGCCTGATAGTAGAAAGAAAACTGACAGGAAGGAAGTGAATTCACAAACAAAGAGGCTGGAGTTGGGGTAATAAAGAGTAGTATCTGGAAAGAAAAGACATAGAAGAGGCTCTAACTATGGTCAGCTGTACACAGACACCAACTGGCCTAGCAATGTCACCTCTACGTTTTTTCTTCCTGGATGAGCAGAGCCAGGTCCACTCTGTTACACTTCTTTCCTATAGCCCAGCTCGGGGCTGGACAGATGCTTTTGACCCCAAACCCACACATGCAAGCTGGGGAGCTGGAGTGATGGTCTGAGCAACCGTTGGGGCAGAAGTCAAGAGGAGGGCAGGGAAACCCTGGATAAAGGAAGTAACCCTCTGGGAGGCAATGCCATGCGGGGTATTCAAGAAAGGCTGTTACAAGTGCAGCAAGTCTGTATAAAAGGCTGGAGTAAAGGGGTGTATGAGGTAACCGCTGGGGAGCCACGAGGAGCTGGGATCAGAGGAGACAGGACAGAGGGACCCGGTAGGCAACCACCCAGCGCGGAGGCGACGTCAAGTGAGAGAATGATTGGTACAGAACCACCTCTCCTTTGCGTGTCGCAGCCGCCTGCAGGCAGGTCCCAAGGAGAAGTTCAGTTTGGGTGAAACGGGTTTGAACCCAGGAGTACTACTCCGGTCCCGCGCGGAAGAGGGCGTCAAAGAGCACCCTAAGGGTTGAGAGGGTGTACCTGGGTTTACGGCTGAGCATCGAGAGGGAATCCCCGGCTCTCAGCCTCGCTGATCTCTTCTCCTTACCTTGGGCACCGTGATATGGTCCATGACCGCGGTTCCCCACACCCGAAAGCCTTAGTGCAACTCAGGCTGCTGCCGCCATCACGGTTCTAGCAGCCTTCTTGCCCAACCCTGGTTCTAGCCCCCGCCCTCCCTCTCGTGCTTCAAGCTCTCGTCACCTGATCCTCGCGGAGGCTTCTCTCGCGACACTTTGCCTTCAGCCGCTAACGCCATCTTGCTTCCTGGCAATGCCCTTTTCTTTGTGCGGTCCTGTCAAAATGCGATTCCTTTGGTAGGGGTGTGTGCCCAGTAACATCCGACTCTTAGCGACCCTTTGGATTATAACCCACCAGGCTCCTCTGTCCATGGGATTATCCAGGCAAGAATACTGGAGTGGGTTGCTATTTTTTACTCCAAGGAATCTTCTCTACCCAGGGATGGAACAGGAGTCTCTTGCATCTCCTGCTTTGGCAGGCAGATTATTTACCACTGCACCATTTGGGAATATAAACTGCTAAATATACATTCTAGCTTTCTAAGAATACTTGGTTTACATAAAATCCAGTGATTGGGAGCTTTTTTCATATTGTTTAAGGGCAAAACTATTAGGATTGTAGACAGGAGGCAGAACAGTAACATTAGGCTCACAAATATTTCTAGGACTGCTTCCATTTTCTTGAGAGAGAGGGAGAGGGTGGGATGATTTGGGAGAAAAGGCATTGAAACATGTATAATATCATATAAGAAACGAATCGCCAGTCTAAGTTCGATGCAGGGTGCAGGATGCTTGGGGCTGGTGTACTGGGATGACCCGGAGGGATGGTGTGTTGGGGGAGGGGGTTCGGGATTGGGAACACGTGTACACCCTTGGGGATTCATGTTGATGTGTGGCAAAACCAATACAATATAGTAAAGTAAAAAATAATAATAATAATAAAAAATAATAATTTAAAAGAAAAACATAAACAGCAGCAACAACAACAGATTATCCTAGTTCAGACTTCAGGTTTGGCCCAGGAATTCTTAAATCCCAGACTCAAGTGCTGGCACCCTTCTCACAACCCATGATGCTGTAAGGATTCTGAGTACCAATATCATTCCACTATTCTTTAATGTTAACAGAGATGGCACCAGTCAGAGATAACATAGACTACTCTGTGGTGATGACTGAGTTTCTGAAGAGCTTCCTGTGAGAACTTGGACAAGTCACTATAGCATATTTTTGAGATGATTTATATTTTCCTTTCACTCCTCTCAACCAGGGGGAGTCTACTTCCATAAACCTAGTTAAAGCCTGAACTATAAGAGTAGCCTCATAACTTTGTCATCAAAGATGTGGGAAAAGGACCAGAGACCCACCAGACCACCTCTCAGATGAGGTGCAGCTACTCTGTAGTGTTCTCTGAATCAGTCTTATGATGGCAAAAAGAACAGTCTGGGAGTCGAAAAACCTGGATTTTACTCTCAGGTCTGCTACTAACTTGCTGTGTGACCTTGGGCAAATCATGTCACCTCTCTGGGCCCTGTATTCTAGCTGAAACCTCTATCTTTCCTAAATTATTTACATAGTTTGGTCACCATGTTTTGGCCCTGGTTCCCCTAGAATCTGTCCTCAATATGGCATCTTCCAGACTCTAGAATCTATAGTGATGTCACTCCTTTGCTTGAAACCTACCAGTGGCTCTCCATTTCAGAGTAAAATCCAAATCTTTACATGGCTTAAAATAAGCCTACATGTGATCTAAGCCTAGTGCCTCTCTGACTATATCTTCTATGACCCTTTTCTTTCTCTCTTTATGTTATATTGATCTTCTTGTTTCTCAAATATACCATACATTCTCCTGCCTCAAAAGCACTTGCTGTTCCCGTTGCCTAGGATGCTCTTCCCCCAGATATCCATATGCTCACTCCCTCATCTCTGTCGGGTCTCTGGTCAAATTCACAATGTCAGAGAATCCTACTTGAGCACTTTATATCAAATAAAACCACCACTAATTCTTCCCTAGAATTCTCTATCATCTTAACCTTTGTTCTTTATATTAATAATTGTGAATATTATTAATAATTGTGAAAATTATTAATATATTAATTAAAATAATATAAAATATATTAATTTAATTAGTTAATTTAATTTAAAAATTAAAATATATTAATAATTGTGATATAGTATATCAGTATACCACCTGATATACTAGAAATGTCCTTGTCAGTTATTTGTCTCCCCTCTAGGATGTCAGCTTCATGAGGCCAGGGACTTTTTGTTCACTGATAGATCTTCAAAGTCTGGAACAGACCTGGAACACAGTAGGTATTCAATAAATATTTGTTGAATAAGAATTTTCTAAACTACCCCAAATTTTCTCTCCATTAACTTTAGCCATTCCTCCTAACAGTCCCTACTTAAGGCAAGTTAGTGTCATTTCAGAGGAAATTAAGGTAGAGATGGTGATTTGTCAAAGGTTTCAGAATAATCACATGTCAGATTGGACCCCCACAGGAGTAGATAACATCTGGGACTAAGAAGGAAAATGTGGAAGGAAAAAGTATTAGATTCATAAAAAAATTCTGTGAAAGGGATTCTATTATCATTTATTATTTTTTTATCTTCTGCCATTATGATGTCAGCTCTGTGAGATTTTTCTCTGTTCACTGCTGTAACCCAGTGCTTGGAAAAGTACTTGGCAAATAGTAAATGCTTGATAAATGCTTGCTGAATGACTAGATGAAAACAAATTACTCTAGACTCACAGCTGGTGTGTGCCAGAGGATAAAAAACTAGATGGAAAAAATCTGAAGACAGGAAATCATTAGGAGGCTATTATGTCCATCCAAAAAGAGTTGTAAGCCATGGGGCTGTGGGTTTTTTTACTTTGTACCTAGAGCTCAGGTCTCAGATTAGCCAACATCTGAATACTAGTTGCTGCACTAAATCTCACTTGTCCTGCTTTATATCCAAACCTCCAACTCAAATATTACTCAGTTATATTCTACATTGAGGGATTTTCTGATGTTGGGGGTTGGTGTTTCTCCCATGGTATCCTAGGGAAGTAAGTAGATGTGCTTTGCCCCAATATCTCACTAGCTGGAGATACAACCACTGAAAGCTACTGCCAAAGGTCACCCATGATGTGGTGAATTATGACTGTTTAACAAGTCACAAAGCCTTTGTGACCTCACTACTGCTCCAAAGATAGCTTGATAAGTCACAACAGAGGGCAGCTGGGGCATAACTTCACACAAGTCATCAAGACCCTCCACCTTGCTGCTGGGGAGAGGCCATCAAAAACAGACTGTATTTTTAGCTTATTTCAGTCTCATCTTGAGCCAACCACCAACAAACTTGTTTTGAAGACCTACTTGCCAGAAATCACTTTATTCATCATTTAGAGACAGCTTACCTGAATCATGCAGTGCATAGGGGATATCAGTGAAGAAGTCTGGCAAGACTGCATCACCCTCTTCCTACAGACTGGGATGTGCTGTGATGCGGCAATAATCACCAATTCCCCACCTTGGTTGTTAGCTTCTTATCCTGAAGGCAACCTGTTCCAACTGACCCAGGAAGAAATTCAGATCTTGCTGGCGAGAGAAGGGAGAGAGAAGTTGTTTCTTCAGGGAATCACCCTTGCAGGGACCAAATGCTTGTTGATCCGGGACAACCTATACACTGAGGGCAACAACACCATGGATCTCCGCACCAAAGGCCAGAGTCGGGGCAGCCAAGCAGTGACAGTAGTTCAGATCGAGTCTGTATACCTTGTGGTGATGGGACAAAAAGGAACAGAAGGAGGGCCTCTCAACCTCAAGGCTTTTGAGATGGCGGGTTACATCAAAGAGGCCATTCATCAACACATGGCCCATTTCTAAGTAAATAAAAAGGCCTTGGTGTTTGACCTGGAATTTGAATTCAATGTTATCTGATTCACCTTCCAGATTAACAGTCTTGAAGAAAATAAAGGGAAATTCCAGATCAGGTTTGGAGATGTGTGTGTGTGTGTGTGTGTGTGTGTGTGTGTGTGTAAGCTTGTTAGGAGAGGAGCAGATTGGGGAGTGAGTATTCAAGCATTTGAGTTTCTGTACCTTTTTTACACCTAGAACAACATCTCTCCCATCTCAACACTTGGAGGGAAGAGTACTGGACTGGGAACTAGAAAATCTTGGTTGCACTCCCACCTTTTTTCTAACTATGGTATCTTTCTCTCTCTGTACCTCAGTTTCCTTATCTGTACAATGAGGAATGTACTATGTTTCTAAGAGCCTTATAAGTTCTGGAAATCTATGATTTTGTAATAATCACATTTATCCTTCAAAATTCAGCAGAAGTACTACCTCCTCAAGGAATCTTTCTTTGCCTGCATCAACCTTTAGGGCTGACCCTAATTTGAATTACTATAGTACTAACTCTATGGGTAATTTGTATGTACTTAATCTTACTCTGCCCAGCATGTCTTGGATGATTGTCCCATAATCTTGTTTAACTTTTCACACACACATTAGTTTTCTTTCCCAACTTTATTATAATCTGCAAAAAAAAAAAAAAAAAAACGACAGATGGTTTGCCTTCTACTTCTCTCTTCCCGTTCTAGGGTAACCCATCATGGGGCTTTGCCAAGGGAGTTGGCTATATGGATAAAATCAATTATCAGGAAAAGAGAGATTTTTCAAAGTGGGGATTCTGCTACATGTGGATGATCCAGGGTATTTGTGGGTAGATTTTATTCTTCCAATTTGTGGCTCATCTTTGGACTACTTATCTGTTCATTGTTGTCACCATGAGGGAAAACATGGGTGGGCAGAAGCTAAGAAAGGAGGTAAAAAGCTCTAACCATTCCATCTGGCTTGTTGCTAGCTACTCTGGACAAGCTGGTGTAAAAGAAGACAGGAATGAGAAAGATGAGATTGAATAATAAACCATAGCACTTCTTGTCTGGAGAATTCCATGGACAGAGAGCTGGGCAGGCTACAGTCTATGAGGTCACAAATAGTTAGACATGATTGAGTGACTATCACTCATTTGACCCTACTGCTACCAGGAGCAGTAATTATGGAGAACCTTCTTCTCTGTCAATTTCAGGGAACGGCTTCAATACTTATATACCCTCACAAGCCTATAAAGGTTGAATTTTAAACATGGAGGTTGTCAAAAATCTGTTCTGTTCAATACAGATATAATGTTAGTTATATATGTAATGTATTTTAACTTATTTTAATATTTACTTTAAAAAGGAAAAAAATGATACAGTTGCATTCAATTTTAAGAAAGTAGAATGTGTTTTATTTAACCCAGTATATCCAAAATATTATTATTTAAACATATAATCAACAAAAATATTATTGATGAGATATTTCACATGTTTTCAAGCCAAGGCTTCAAAATCTGGTGTGCATGGGTTCCCTGGTGGCTCAGTGGTAAAGCACCCACTTGTGAAGCAGGAGAAGTGAGTTTGATCCCTGGGTCAGGAAGATTCCCTGGAGAAGGAAATGGCAACCCACTCCAGTATTCTTGCCTGGAAAATTCCATGGACAGAAGAGGCTGGCAGGTTGCAGTCCTTGCCGTTGCAAAAGAATCAGACACAACTTAGCAACTAAACAAAATCTGGTGTGCTTTTTACATTTGTAACACATCTCAATTCAAACAAGCTTAATTTCAAATGCTCAGTAATCATAAGTATCTAGTAGCTACTGTATTTGGCAATGGTCTAGGCCAACCTCATCCAGCTTTTGAAACCTCTCTATGATATCCCTGCCAGCACATTCATCCATCCAACCAACACTCTTCATGCCAAGTATTGGCTAGATAATTAATAAAAAAATGTCAAAATTAGAGAAAAGAAGTTTCTTAAATACAATTCTAGTGGGGACAAGACAAATGAAAAAAATAAGTTGCAATACAATGAGGTAGATGGCATGAAAAAGTTTGTTTGTATAAATATGTATTGAGTTCGTGCTATGTAAACAAAGTACACAATAACCCTGTGTTCATGGAGCTTATATTCTAATGGAAGAAACAGAATATGTGTCAGAAGATGATAAGTGTCATGCAACAAAGCAGTAAAAAGAGAGGTAGAGAGTGATGGGAAGACTGTTTTAAATGGGAAATAAGGGGCAGCTTCTCAGGAGAGGTGATATCTGCACAGGGGCCTAATGAAGTGAGGAATTAAGTGATGTCGAGAACTAGGGGAAGTGCTGCAGGTAGAGAGAAGAACCATTCAAAGGGCCTGAGGCAGGAGTGTGCCTGTTCTTTTGAGGAACTATCAGGAGACCCATGTGGTTGCAGCCTCCCAGGACAATGCTCCTTTCCCTTCTCACTCGCAGCATTCTCAAAAATGGTGGTGAGACAGTAGATGCTCTCTTCTGGGGGTAGAACAGCAAAGCAGAGCAAATAGTCTCATCGCCCTCCTTTTGGATCCTCTCTTTCTAATGAAATTGCTGTAACTTTTATCTTGGCAGCCATGTTATACTTCTGACTCACACTGAGCTCTTGGTTAACTAAACCCCCTTGTGCTTTTTCACATTGGCTTATGTTAAGAAAAGAGCTTGAAATAGTGGTAGGGCAATAAGCCAGGGAAAAAAATTAAATGTGAAAGTGGCTTCAATAGAACCTTTATCTTGGATAGAGCCTCAATGTGGCTTAATACATACCCCTGAAGGGAAAGAAAGAAAGGTGAGATGGAGGGTAAAGAAGGAAAATTCTTAAGATAATTGAGCCTTCTACAGTATTCTTTACAGCCTGAATCTCTAAAACATAAAGACATGTTCAGAAATTAGGGCCATTGAGGAAAATGGCCTTGCCAATGAGAAAGGCCCAAGCAAATCTTTCATTAGAGGATAAGCTATTCAGATTCCCAATTGAACAAGAGACTTAATTGGATGTATGACTGACTGAGGACCAGGGTGTTAAGCTGGGAACAGGAAGGGAACCTACATGGTGGCCACCTAGCAGAAATCCTGTCTTTTTGAGCCAGAAAGAAGCACTTTACTGTGGTACCAGACTATGCTTGCCTGTTGCCATGGTGAAGTCTTTCCCTAGAAGCTGAATGTGCTTTGTACAAGTAAGGTACAACTGAATGAAGAAAAAAATTCATTTGGACTGTTCTATTACCAGAAGGGATAAGGACAGGCTACATGAGAGCTCAGGGTCAGTACAGAGAAACTTGAGCCTTGCTATGAGGATTCATTTCCCCTCTCCATCCACCCTATGTGCCCTTCCTGTTTTGGGTACTCACAGTGAATTCTGAAGCTGGCCTTAACCTTCATCTGCCACCTTGATGCCCACTTATCCTTTCTTGTACTCTGCAGTACAGTCACACTGAATAACTCATTGTTTTCATCACATGCTTCACAATTTCCTGAACAGTGTTCTCAGAACTCACTATTACTTGCCCTCTCCTTCTCTAACAATCGCAAGCCAGTGCCCAAATTATTTGTCTACACCCAGCCACCAGGCCTATTTCTATAAGGATATTTCTTATTCTCCAGGTTTGGATATGTTTCCTCCTGACTTGGAATCACTCACTTTGTGCTTTGCACCTCTCTCGTAACACTGAACTCTTTCAGCTTTCAGTCCTTACTATGCATGTGTATGTTTTCTTTACCTTATTGGCCTTCAAGGTCCCCTAGAGATGACTATTTGGTTGTAATCCCTATTAGCAGGCTTTTGTGCTAGGAAGTTCTCATGAATATACAACCTCCTGGATGATTAATAAATGACAGACATAATGAATGAATAAAGATTAATTTTCCAGCCAAGCCACTTCCTTGATTTCCTACAGTTTAAATTAGTGGAGAATGAAGGAAGGTTGTTGAGTCCACTTTGTCCTTCCTATCCCCAGCACTTATCACATTTCCTTTGCTTCTGGGCAGCAGAGTGTCTCACTCTGGGAAATCTTTAGCTCTAGTTTTGAGGCTTTATGTGATTATTATATTTCTTGAATAGGGTGAGGTCCATGCCAATTGAATGGTATACACAATTAATGGTGTAGGAATTAAGTGGAAGAACTCCAGTGAGTACTGTCCTTATTCATTGTTATAGGAAACGTGCATTCTCTCTGCTAGCTAGGAGTTTTACATGCAGTATATTCATTTATTCATGCTTATTTTCTTGTTGGATATTTTATACAGTCATTTACAATGGGGTGAAAAGAACTGAATTCTAAGAATTTGATTCCCAGCCCTGAACTATCATTTATTAGGTATATATTCTTGGCTAATCACTTTATGGTCCTCTGGTTTCTCATCTAAAAAAAAATGGAGATGTTGATACTTGCAGGATTAGTGTGGAAATCAAATTTAAAAATGGACACAAAGTGCTTTGGAAAATATAAAGTGCTTTAAATATCAGATCAGGTGTGGGGATATGTGTGTGGGGGTTAAGTTAGAGATACTTGTCTTCAGGCAAGTACTTGGAGGTGTGGGGAGCAGACTGAGCTCCCATGCAATTGACAACAAAGACAAGAAACTTTGGGTCTGAGATGCTAGTTATAACAATAAGCTTTAACTGATTTGGAGATGGCCAGGATGGGGGTGGGTTGAGAATAAAATGTTGCCCCCTATGGAAAGGGTAGAGACAGTTCTTAGGAACAGCAGTAAACAGCTTCATATTTGTGGTCTAGAGGGAAACAGGGCAACTATTTCCTAATGATAAAGCACTGAGTGTCTTACAGTTTATAGAAGGCTTTTGCCATTCATTCAGCAAATATTTATTTTCGTGCCTACTGTGTCTTTACTGTGAACAGATAAATGGTAATGCAATAGAGTGAGTGGTATTAAAGAGTATATTCATTCATTCATTCAAATATTTATTAACTGTCCACTTATGTTTAAGCACTATTGTAAGTACTGACAATACAATTGTGAATAAAATAGGGAAAACTCCCTGCTGTCATGGAGCTTACACTCTAATATGGGAGACAGCTACTACAAAAAATTAAGTAAAATACATAGTATACTAGATGGTGATAAGTGCCAAGAAAGAAAAAAGGGAAAGCAGAGAATGAAGCAGGAAATAGTGGAGCAAAATAGGGGAACTTTACAATTTTAAATAAGATAAAGAGTGCTGTCTTAGTTTTATTCAGGCTGATATAAGAAAATAGCACAAACTAGATAGCTTATAAACAACAGAAGTTTATTTCTTACAGTTCTGGAGTCTGGAAAGTCCAAGATCAAGGCACCAGGATGTTGTTTTTTGGTAAGAACATTTTCCTGGTTCATAGCCAGTACCTTTTCACTGTGTCCTCACATTATGGAAGGGCCTAGGTAGCTCTGTGGGATCTATTTCATAGGAACAACAATCTGATTCATGAGGGCTCCAATGAACCTAATCACTGCCCAAAGGTCCCACTTACAAATACCATTACATTTGCAAGGTTAGGATTTCAACGAATTTGGGGGGGACACAAACATTCAGACCACAGCAAGTACCTTACCCATCAGTTCAGTTCAGTCGCTCACTCGTGTCCAACTCTTTGCGACCCCATAAATAACAGCACACCAGGCCTCCCTGTTCATCACCATCTCTCGGAGTTCACTCAGACTCATGTCCGTCGAGTCCGTGATGCCAACCTGCCACCTAATCCTCGGTCGTCCCCTTCTCCTCCTGCCCCCAATCCCTCCCAGCATCAGAGTCTTTTCCAATGAGTCAGCTCTTCTCATGAGGTGGCCAAAGTACTGGAGTTTCAGCTTTAGCATCATTCCTTCCAAACAAATCCCAGGGTTGATCTCCTTCAGAATGGACTGGTTGGATCTCCTTGCAGTCCGAGGGACTCTCAAGAGTCTTCTCCAACANCCAAAGTACTGGAGTTTCAGCTTCAGCATCATTCTCTCCAAAGAAATCCCAGGGTTGATCTCCTTCAGAATGGACTGGTTGGATCTCCTTGCAGTCCAAGGGACTTTCAAGTGTCTTCTCCAACACCACAGTTCAAAAGCATCAATTCTTCAGTGCTCAGCCTTCTTCACAGTCCAACTCTCACATCCATACATGACCACAGGAAAAACCATAGCCTTGACTAGATGGACCTTAGTCGGCAAAGTAATGTCTCTGCTTTTGAAAATACTATCTAGGTTGGTCATAACTTTTCTTTCAAGGAGTAAGTATCTTTTAATTTCATGGCTGCAGTCACCATCTGCAGTGATTTTGGAGCCCAAAAAAAATAAAGTCTGACACTGTTTCCACTGTTTCCCCATCCATTTCCCATGAAGTGATGGGACTGGATGCCATGATCTCCGTTTTCTGAATGCTGAGCTTTAAGCCAACTTTTCACTCTCCTCTTTCACTTTCATCAAGAGGCTTTTTAGTTCCTCTTCACTTTCTGCCATAAGGGTGGTGCTGCTGCTGCTGTTAAGTCACTTCAGTCGTGTTCAACTCTGTGCTACCCCAGAGACTATAGCCCACCAGGCTCCGCCGTCCCTAGGATTCTCCAGGCAAGAACAGGCAAGAGTGGGTTGCCATTTCCTTCTCCAGTGATAAGGATGGTGTCATCTGCATATCTGAGGTTATTGATATTTCTCCTGGCAATCTTGATTCCAGCTGTCATCTGCAAATCTGAGGTTATTGATATTTCTCCCAGCAATCTTGATTCCAGCTTTTGTTTCTTCCAGTCCAGCGTTTCTCATGATGTAATCTGCATATAAGTTAAATAAACAGGGTGACAATATACAACCTTGATGTACGCCTTTTCTTATTTGGAACCAGTCTGTTGTTCCATGTCCAGTTCTAACTGTCGCTTCCTGACCTGCATACAGATTTCTCAAGAGGCATGGTAGGTGGTCTGGTATTCCCATCTCTTTCAGAAATTTCCACAATTTATTGTGATCCACACAGTCAAAGGCTTTGGCATAGTCAATAAAGCAGAAATAGATGACTTTCTGGAACTCTCTTGCTTTTTCCATGGTCCAGTGGATGTTGGCAATTTGATCTCTGGTTCCTCTGCTTTTTCTAAAACCAATTTGAACATCAGGGAGTTCACGGTTCACATATTGCTGAAGCCTGGCTTGGAGAATTTTGAACAATACTTTACTAGCATGTGAGATGAGTGCAATTGTATGTTAGTTTGAGCATTCTTTTGCATTGCCTTTCTTTGGAATTGAAATGAAAACTGAGCTTTTCCAGTCCTGTGGCCACTGCTGAGTTTTCCAGCAGTGGCCACATAATTACCCTATACCATGTGTTAGAAACTATAAGACAGGAGTGCAGCTTCCTTTCAAACATTTATTTCAGTTTCTCTTTAAGCAGAAGGTGAAGATAAGCAGAGCAGGAGAAAAAGAACAGTTGATTTTCTCCTATGTTTATGGTCTCAGGATGCAGGCATATTTTCCCCATGGCAAATGGAAACTTACCAAGCATTTACTCATCACCTAATAGGTTCAAACACTGCAGACATCATGCTAAGAACTATGTGTTCAGTCATTCACAAAAGACACCAGTGACTTATACACATTACTGTCTTTCTTTCCACATATAGAGCTGAGGGTTTAAGTGTGAATTGTAATGGAGAAGGAACAACTCTTACCTCTTTGAGGCAATTCTAAACTTATAAGGTTTAGTCACTAAGATGTGTCTGACTCTTGTGACCCCATAGACTGTAGCCTGCCAGGTTCTTCTGTCCATGGGATTTTCTAGGCAATACTGGAGTAGGTTTCCATTTCCTTCTCCAAAGCTTATAAGATATAGCTGAAAATTGCAATTTTTAATCTCATAGACAAAAAGGAGGTCTCAAAAGCATGGGCTGTAAAGATGACTTTGAAGAGTCAAATGGAGTTAGAATCAGAATGAGACCCCAGATCTCATGTAGATAACCCAGTATTTTCTTAATAAATTACACACCAAATGTTACCCTATTTTACAGGTGACTGATGCTATGTGTCTGAAAAGATGGAAAACATCACAGAGAAAATAAGAAAGATTTCAGACCAGCACAGAAGCAAAGTGCCAAGGATAAACACTCAACAGTTACAGTGGCTGCAGTTGTTTGTTTCTTTTCCCTAAGAAATTCAGGCTAAATTCAGTTCAGTTCAGTAGCTCAGTTGTGTCCGACTCTTTGCAGGCTAAATTATTTCATGATTAATAAGTATCATTCTTTATTCTTTGTAGGTAACCCAGTCCCCAGGAAGGTGTTACTTCTTAAATAGGTGTCTTGATGCCTCCCCACAGTGTGACTGAATTTGTTCGCTTGGGACTCACACAGAATCCACACTTGGAGAGAATACTCTTCATTGTCTTTTTGTTCATTTTCCAATTTACCATGCTGGCCAATCTGTTTATTATCACTACCATCTCCCTCAGCCCCATACTTTCTGCTCACATGTACTTCTTTCTCATGCACTTGTCCTTCATAGATGCCTCCTTCAGCTCTGTCACCACCCCCAAAATGATCACTGACATGCTGCACCAGAGGAGAACCATCTTATGGGGTGGCTGCCTGACTTGCTCTTTATGGAGCACTTCCTGGGAGCATCAGAGATCATTTTCTTCATTGCCATGGCCTATGACTGCTCCATGGCCATCTGAAAGCCTCTGCACTACACGACCATCATGCAACAAGGGCTCTGCCAGCTCCTGGTGGTGGTGGCCTGGACCAGGGGGATCTTGTATGTCACTGTGCAGATTCTTTTCACCATGGACTTAACCTTCTGTGGCTCAAATCTTATTGACCACTTTATGTGTAATTTCTTCTCACTGTTAAAACTATCCTGCAGCCACACCTACACGCTTGGAATCGTGGTGGCAGCTAACAGCTAAAAATGCTTGCTCATATTTTTGCTGCTCCTCATCTTTTACATAGTCATCCCGAGCTCCCTGAAATCCCATGGCTTTGAGGGATGACACAAAGCCCTCTCTACATGTGGCTCCCACTTTACAGTAGTGTGTTGGAGTCCTTTAATGGATCAGGACCTGGAGGTCCGGAGGTGATGATAAGAAAGTAAAAGAAAGAGAGAGGCTGATACTCCCTGGTTTATGCAGAAAACTAATAAAGCCCTTGACACAAGACTTGCATCTCTCATGAAGGCACCGGGCACCCTCTTGAGGAGGGTGAAGGCACAGGGTGCCTTCTTGAGAGAGTCTTAGAAGCCCGGGCAGGAGAGTGAGCAAGATGGGTCTCTGTGCTCCAAAGAATCAACCAAGGAGAGAGAGAGAGAGAGAGAGAGAGAGGGACCCAAGCTCTGATGGAGCAAAGGTGCTTTATTAGCAGAAATTCAGGCTTATATATCTTTAGTAAGATGATTACTCAGCTATTACACAGGATGAAATTTTATCAATAGCCACAATATGGATAATGTAATACATACAATGTCACTAACCCTGAAAAGAGTCACTGCATATCTCATCCCATGACCTCAGTCCTGAGAACTGCATGCAGCTTTACTCATTCTTGGAATAGGAACTGATAAGGAACAGAGAATCCTTGAGAAAAAGAAAGCAGCATGCAGGAATCCTCCTGTTAAAAGTTCCCTGACAGTGGGTCAGAGTTTTAAGAACAAAAATGTCAATTATCTTTAAAGTAAAAGGACCCAGTAAATGCCCTTTCCTTGAAACAATAATATTTCCACACTTAACTTCTAAAGTGTGTAAGAAATAATTAAACTGGAAAATTGTCTCCTTTACAGAGTTCATGTTTCTCATAGAGAGTAACAGTAAACAGAGCAGGAGAACAAAAACACTTAAATTCCTTTAAGTTTATGGCCTAGGAAAACAGGATTAATCTTATCCATGGAAAATGACAATTCCCTAAGCTTTTAGTCATCATGTCATAGGTTTCAGGCCCTGCAGCAAGTGAGGAAACACACTTGAATAGTATGTGTGTTCTGACAGGTCCCAGGGAGGGTGCATCTCAATACATCTCAATGATGCATATACATTTCCTGAAACTGCCTGCTTATGGTAGAGATTTATGGTGGTATCTTTGTTTGCATAGGTAGAGTTGAGGTTTCAAATGAAAATTCTCATAAAAGAGGGAGAAACTCTTACCTTTTTGGGGCAACACTCAGCTTACAAGATACATCTGAGAATTTCAATGTGTAACCACACATACACAGAGAAAGGCTCAGAAAACATGGGGTTCTGAGATTACTTAGCAGTCACATGAAGTCAGAACCAGAAAGAGAATCTAAAATGCAGATCTCATGTAGATAGATCAGTGTTTTCTAAGTGTATTAAATGTGAACTATTGCTCTATATGTGCTTTACTGGTGATGGGTGTTAGATGTCTGAAAAGATGAAAAGCATCATGGAAAAAAAAATGAGAGGATTGAAAAAATTACTGGGGCAAAAGAGACAAGGACAGGTTCCACAGTCACTGTTACTGCTTCAGTTTTGTTCTAAGAAGTTCAAGCTATAATCCTTTCATGATTCATAGGCAGCATTCTGTACTCTTTGTAGGTAATTCAGTCGCCAGGAAGGTGTTACTTACTGGATGGAGTTCATCATGTCTCCCAACAATGTGACCAAATTCATTCTCTTGGGACTCACACAGAATCCACGTTTGCAGAAAATACTCTTTATTGTCTTTTTGTTGATTTTCCTGTTTACTGTGCTTGCCAACATGCTCATTGTCATCACCATCTCCTTCAGCTATACACTTTCAGCTCCTATGTATTTTTTTCTCACTTACTTGGCCTTATTAGATGCCTCCTTCACTTCTGTCAGCACCCCCAAAGTGATCAGTGACCTACTGTACCAGAGGTGAACCATTTCTTGGGATGACTGTCTGACTCAGCTCTTTTTAGAACACTTCCTGGCAGGATTAGATGTCATTGTCCTCACTGTCATGGCCTATGACCACTACGTGGCCATCTACAAGCCTCTGCACTATAGGACCATCATGCGATGGGGGCTCTGTCACCTCCTGGTGGTGGTGACCTGGACCGGGGGGATTCTGCATGCCACTGTGCAAATTCCCTTTATGGCTAATGTGACCTTATGTGGTTCCAATGTCACTGACCATTTTAGATGTGATTTTTTTTTTCACTGTTGAAACTTGACTGCAGTGACACCTACATGCTGGGAATGGTGGTGGCAACTAACAGTGGAGACATGTTTACTCATTTTTTCCTGCTCCTCATCTCCTACATCGTTATCCTGAGCTCCCTGAAATCCCACGGCTCTGAAGGACATTGCAAGGCCCTCTCTACGTGTGGCTCCCACTTTACAGTAGTGGTATTCTATTTTGGTCCTTCTATATTCACCTACATGTGTCCTGTGACCACGTACCCTGTGGACCACTGGGTGACTATGCTCTTTGCAATCCTCACTCCTTTGTTAAATCCTATCACTTACACAGTGAGAAACATAGAGGTAAAAAAATGCCATGAGGAGTTTGTTCAAGAGGAGAGTAAATTAGGCTATACACAATGCCAAGAGGCTTCCCTCATAGCTCAGTTCCTGCAGTAGAGGAGACAAGGGTTTGATTCCTGGGAGAAGATCCTCTGGAGAAGGAAATGGCAACCCGCTCCAGTATCCTCGCCTGGAGAATCCCATCGACAGAGGAGCCTGGCAGGCTATGGTCCATGGGATTGCAAGAGTTGGACATGACCTCGCCACTAAACCATCACCAATGCCAAGAAAATGATGATTTACATGCATAGGGAAGATTACACCTGTTGTAAAATGTGGGAAAAAAAGAAAAACACTAAGAAATTTGGTAGATCAATAATGGACAAAAGACCAGAAAGTAACATTTGTTGAGTACATAATACTTGACAGGTACTTATTTGGCTTTTTGAGTAATTAAGGTACTTTGCTAAGACTTCAGTGTTCATGTTCATAGAGTCAGAATAGGTAATGAAAGCAATGATAAGCCCTTAATTTGATGATTGTACAGTATGTTTTTCTTCAGATTCTTACTGTTACTTTACTAAATTCTTTGTATACATTACTTGGAGGAAATTGGAAGAATTTTAAATCTTTATAACTTAAAACTCCTCAATCACATTGTAAGCATGCCTCCAAATATGACAGTAGTGAATACTGGGAATCAGGCTTCATAATTTTGTAGCTTTCTTTAATATGCAAGAAAGTAAATTATTTGAAATAAATGAAATTTTGATTCCAATTCTGGTTTTATCACTTAAAATGTTTCACCTTCAGGAAATTAATGAGATGTTCTAAGCGTTAGGGGACTTTCCACGTAGTTCAGTTGGTAAAGAATCTGCCTGCTGAGGAGGAGACCTCGGTTCCATCTCTGGGTCAGAAAGATCCCCTAGAAAAGGAGAGGGCAACCCACTTCAGAATCCTTGCCTGGAAAATCCCATGGACAAAGGAATCTGGTGGACTGCAGTCCATGGGGTTGCAGAGTTCAGCACGACTAAGCAAATAACACTTCACTTCACCTCTAAGCCTTACATTCTTAAAATTAAACATGGGGACCTGTTCTTTAGAATATAAATGTTAAAAGAGATACATTAAACTATTGTTCAGTTCAGTTTAGTCACTCAGTCGTGTCTGACTCTCTACAACCCCATGAGTTGCAGCACGCCAGGCCTCCCTGTTCATCACCATCTCCCAGAGTTCACTCAGACTCACGTCCATCGGGTCCATGATGCCATCCAGCCATCTCATCCTTGGTCGTCCCTTTCTCTTCCTGCCCCCAATCCCTCCCGGCATCAGAGTCTTTTCCAACGAGTCAACTCTTTGCATGAGGTGGCCAAAGTACTGGAGTTTCAGCTTTAGCATCATTCCTTCCAAAGAACACCCAGGGTTGATCTCCTTCAGAATGGACTGGTTGGATCTCCTTGCAGTCCAAGGGACTCTCAAGAGTCTTCTCCAACACCACAGTTCAAAAGCATCAATTCTTCGGCGATCAGCATTCTTCACAGT
>SJYT01054169.1:32091-56868 GCA_006410635.1 Cephalophus harveyi
ATTTTGAGCATTACTTTACTAGCATGTGAGATGAGTGCAATTGTGTGGTAGTTGGAGCATTCTTTTGCATTGCCTTTCTTTGGAATTGGAATGAAAACTGACCTTTTCCAGTCCTGTGGCCACTGCTGAGTTTTCCAAATTTGCTGGCAGATTGAGTGCAGCACTTTCACAGCATCCTCTTTCAGGATTTGAAACAGCTCAACTGGAATTCCATCACCTCCACTAGCTTTGTTCGTAGTGATGCTTTCTAAAGCCCACTTGACTTCACATTCCAAGATGTCTGGCTCTAGATTAGTGTTGATGTATGGAAGAAGCCAGTTAAACATTGCAAAGCAATCATCCTACAATTAAAAAGTAAGTAAAAAGTCATTATAGCAATATAAAGTGCACTGTTCCATTAATAGACTTGGGGTCAGGTAGGCTTGGGCTTCCCCCGTGGCTCAGATATTAAAAAAAAAAAAAATCCACTTGCAAAGTGGGAGCTGCTGGAGACTTGTGTTCAATCTCTGCATTGGGAAGATCCCCTAAAGGGAACATGGTACCCCACTCCAGTATACTTGCCTGAAGAATCCCATGGACAGAGGAGCCTGGCAGACTCAGTCTGTAGGATTGCAAAGAGTTGGACATGACAGAAGAGACTTAGCATGCACGCACACAGGTAGACCTGGGTGACTACTATCTCTGAGTCTTAGCAATTTGCTTTAATTATATGCATCCTCTCTCTTCAAATATCTATGAAATGAGTATTATTTGCACTCCACAAAGAAGTAATATTCCTTCAGCTAACACATGTGAAGTTTTAGCTAGGCATATGGCATAACAGGGACTCATGGCTGGCATTCTTTGCCTTACCTACCTTTTCTTCTGATATTTCCCTTTGCTTGGATACTTTCACCCAGTTTGTTTGGACCTCTCTCTGTTCTCCAAACATACACTAAATCTCATTCATAGGACTTTATTTCTGTATCTCTAGCTATAATGCCTTCACCCTTCTGTTTTAATGTCCTTATCTTACATATAATTCACACTCATTTTCTTATTCAAAAGATGTTGTAGATCTATCAATAGACCAGAAGTATTTCTGATTCTTGTCCTGCTTTTTATTGCTGTCAACTGTGCATTCACTCTATTTCCAATAGTTCTATACTCCATCCTAGTGTTTCTTCTTATGAACTGTGTTTTTCCAGTTTGACTAAGACAGAAGCTTATATGTTATATCTTTATTTTTGTATATGTCTCTTTTTAAGCAATGCACCCATGAAAATTAAGAGGTTAATAAACACTTATTGAATTAAATTCAAAGACTATCTTATTCGACTATGAACACAATTTTTATACATCTTGGAATTTTACTTGTGTCATTAATAATCATGCATTAAAAAGAATGTAAGTAATGTCAGAAAAACCCTGATGTTGGAAAATATTGAAGACAGGAGGAGAAGGGGATGACAGAGGATGAGATAGTTGGATGGCATCAGTGACTCAATGACTATGAGTTTGAGCAAACTCCAGGAGTTGGTCAAGGACAGGGAAGCCTGGTGTGCTGCAGTCTACAGGGTTGCAAAGAGTCGGACACGACTGAGTAACTGAACAAAAATGTCAGAAAGACTAAACTTTTAACAGAAATCTCCATGGGTCTATGGGAGGGAGTGGAATCTAGCAAGCTCATAACCCTGTATAATGTCTTTTTACTTTATGCAGTAAGGAAGTATCACAAATGTATTATTTCTTTCTCTCTGCCTTCTATGGCCACTTCTTAGGTCTCATTTCTGACACTTCCTTAGGCATGAATTAAAATATGTTTTTTTTTTCTCCTGTTAATCTGTCTTGTGTCACAGTCAATGACAAAAACTCTAGAGACATAGAGAAGAAATCCCATCTTGTGTCACAAGAAAACAAACAACCAAAAAAATGTTTTATTATAATTTATTTTCTCAAGCATCTACAAGATTTTATTGGCAAAAATATGACACTATTATATACTAAGCCCACCAAATAAATATTTAACTGATATTAGTTATCTATTCATTGAATATTCTTTCTAGAATTCACTTACCAGGCTGTAGCACTATGCTTAATATCTTTGAAAACATCTGCCAAATAGATGCATGGCATGCAAATCTAAAAACAGGATGCTTAAAACACATTAATGTTTGTAAATGAAATTCTATCCATTTATATAGCAATTTGTTTAATTTAAAAATCCACTATTATAAGAATTCATTAGAAGAATTCCTTCAACAACTAATGAACACTAATTTTACAAGGCACACTTTTGAAGGCCCCGATTGCCGTACAGTACCAGACTAGAAGAAATTTTAGAAGTCTTAGAAGAAATCCGAAGGAAAGATTGGAGGCCAAAACTAGCTGCGAGTGGTGGAGTTCTATGTGAATTCCAATTCAGTCACCATCTTCTTATCCCTCGCCATTTTCTTCATCCTTGTAGCTATTTCTAGACATCCACTGAAAGGGTTAGTTTAGACACTTCTAGACTATTCTAATGTTTTCTTCAACTGCAGAGACAGAACTGTGTTTATGGTATCACATCACCTAGAGATTTCTAAAGGTTTGTTAGTTTATTGGGAAAATATCCTCCTGCCTAACTAATTACACATCCATCATCTTATATATTTCTCTCTCTTTTTATTTGGTGAGAACATTTAAGTTTTGCTCTCAGCAAATTTTACCATGCTGCTGCTGCTGCTAAGTTGCTTCAGTCATGTCCGACTCTGTGTGACCCCACAGATGGCAGCCCACCAGGCTCCCCCATCCCTGGGATTCTCCAGGCAAGAACACTGGAGTGGGTTGCCATTTCCTTCTCCAATGCATGAAAGTGAAAAGTGAAAGTGAAGTCACTCAGTCGTGTCCGACTCTTCACAACCTCATGGACTGCAGCCTACCAGGCTCCTCTGTCCATGGGATTTTCCAGGCAAGAGTACTGGAGTGGGGTGCTGTTTATGTTAAATCCTTAGACCTTATTCATTTTATAGCTGAAATTTTATCATATTTTACCAACTTCTCCCTGTTTCTTACATCACCCACTGATAACCACTTCTTTAACTTATGCATATATGAGTTTATTTTTTTTCCCAAATAACACATATAAGTGATACATTCAGGTATTGGGGTTACCAGACATTTGATCCTGTCCAAACTGAACATAAGACAACTGGCCCACACTAAAAGATCCTTGAAATTTGGTTCTATCAAAAATGTCCATGAACAATTTGGTCCATGGCAAATGATTTTGGACAGGACTGAATATTGAGGACAGTTTGGCCTGGACCAAATACAGTAAGCCCTCTACATACAAACCATCAAGTCGCAACATTTCAAAGATGTGAGCATGTGTTTGTATGCCCAGCTATGTAAAGCATGAGTGAAATTGAAGCTTGTCTTCCATCTGCAATTGCTAATGATCCTTCGGTTGTACTATCTCCCATCCTCTCTCCCTCCTCCAAACAGTAACTCCTCTTCTTGCCTCTTCACTAGATACCAGCTCCTGTGTGCCAGCTAACATACTGTCCTACTGTACTTTTCAAGGTACTGTAAGATTAAAAGTTGCTTCTTTGTTGTTGTGGTGGTGGTGGTGTGTGTGTTTTATGTGTTATTTGTGCAAAAAGTATATTAAACCTATTACACTATAGTACCATATAGCTGATTGTGTTAGTTGGGTACCTCAGCTAACTTGTTGACCTTATGAACAAAGTTAGACTTAAAAATACACTCTCAGAATGGAACTCATTTGCATATAGGGGACTTACTGTAGCTATCTTATGGATACTTGGGACAGGGCAAAATGTCCTGCAAGGAGCATTTTCCTTTTTCTTTCTGACCTATTTTATTTAGCATAATGCCCTCAACGTCTACTCATGTTGTTACAAATGGCATGTTTTCTTCTTTCTCACAGGTGAATAATATTCCACTGTTTATATGTGCACAAATTGATTTTTTATTAAGCAAGGGTCAACACAGTTTTTCTCCATTAATTAGTTATTATGAATAATACTGTACAAAGTAATCATCATTTCAAAGTAATATTTCTTTCTCTGAACTAAATTATCAGTTTTACAAAACATTTTGAAATTATTAAACACCTATTAGATGAGTGCTTTACATGAAAATACACAGAACAAGTTTACTTTACTTCACAGAACTTATTGTACAGGTTATAGCATCACCAACTCAATGGACATGAGTTTGAGCAAGCTCTGGGAGTTAGTGATGGACATGGAAGCCTGGCATGCTACAGTCCATGGAGTCACAGAGCCAGACATGACTGAGTAACTGAACTGAACTGATGGTACCTTTACTATAAAATAAGCTATAATTTGAAAAGTGGTCAGCCACAGGGAAAACAGGACTAGCAGATGAATATATCAGAGGATAGAGAATAGTTCTTAGATTTGGGGGCTCCATATTCCTGTCCAGTTCATATGTTGGACCAATAGTACCTAGAATGTTTTCACATGCAAATGGTCCTGAAGGAGTGTACTGTGGCAGGTGTGTTATGGTGACCAGGAAGCCAAGATCTTACGTCAGTGAGACTTGTTTATGTTGTATTGGCTTTGTATTCTATACGTGGTTCTGAAGTGTAGTAGTGAAGTCACTCAGCTGTGTCTGACTCTTTGCGACCTCATGGACTGTAGCCTACCAGGCTCCTCCATCTATGGGATTTTCCAGGCAAGAGTATTGGAGTGGGTTGCCATTTCCTTCTCCAGGGGATCTTCCAGACGCAGGGATTGAACCTAGGTTTCCCACATTGTAGTCAGATGCTTTTACAGTCTGAACCACCATATGTGGTTCTAGTAGCTGCTTTTGCTTTTAGGATTATAGAAAATCGAAGCTCCTTGCCCAGAGATGTTGGGCCATGTGACTTGTTAGAGGCTGTATTCAGGCTCTTGAATGGAAATGGTAATTTTCTCTTTGTAGTTAACAGTGTATTAGCCTGAAAGCCTGGAAAGCAAGAATGTTCCTTGACTTCACTTTTTTCTTAGAGGGAAGGAAGACCCTTGGAAGCCCCTGCTTCCTCTCCCCAGTATCCTGGCTCCATGCACTGAATATCCCCAGGGTCAGCCAAAAGCACCCTACTCCGCATGCACAAGTTCTTTCTGATTGGCTTCTCAAGTATTGTTAGCATTTTATGTTCTCCAAATTCCTTAACTTTCGTTACAATTTATATGGTAAATTTATAGCATGTATTATGATTTAACTTCATTCACCAGAACTGCACCTAAATCTTAAGAGTGGGCAGGACACGATATACTTTGATAAAGATATTTAATTTCTTCCAACTGCAAAAAATTTTGCTGTTGTGTTCAGACTTTCTTGAAGCTTCTTGCTTTTCTTACAATTAGTTATTTCTAAGCTGCTTCTTATTCTGCATGCAAATATTTTTATACATTACAACCATCATGTTTAAAACTATAGTCACCATATTTTACTTAATTCTTTAGACCTTATACATCTTATAGCTGAAAATATATATGCTTTTACTAATCTCTCACTAGGAGAAGGCAATGGCACCCCACTCCAGTATTCTTGCCTGGAAAATCCCATGGACAGAGGAGCCTGGTCGGCTGCAGTCCATGGGGTCACTAAGAGTCGGACACAACTAAGTGACTTCACTTTCACTTTCACGTATTGGAGAAGGAAATGGCAACCCACTCCAGTGTTTTTGCTTGGAAAATCCCAGGGACTGAGGAGTCTGGTGGGCTGCCGTCTATGTGGTCTCACAGAGTCAGACACGACTGAAGTGATTTAGCAGCAGCAGCAGCAGCAGCAATCTGTCACTATTCTCCTCACCCACAACCCTGGGCAACTGCTTTTCTACTTTCTGCTTTTATGAGTTTAATTTTCCTTTTGCTCTTGTTGCTGTTTTTCTTAGATTCCACATATAAATTATATTTAAAGCTAATTATACAAAACATAAGAAGCCTAGAGCCTGTTCCCTAAAATCTTCTATCTTTCTCTATCTGAGCTTCCCTGTTAGCTCAGTTGGTAAGGAATCTACCTGCAATGTAGGTGACACTGCTTTAATTCCTGGGTCAGAAAGATCTGCTGGAGAAGGGATAAGCTACCCACTCCAGTATTCTTGGGCTTCCCTTGTGGTTCAGCTGGTAAAGAATCTTCCTGCAATGTAGGAGACCTGGGTTTGATCCCTGGGTTGGGAAAATCCCCTGGAGAATCCAGTATTGGCTACCCAATCCAGTATTTTCGACTGGAGAATTCCATTGCTTGTATAGTCCGTGGAGTCACAAAGAGTCACACATGACTCCACGACTTTCACTTTCACTCTCTAGGTTTCTATCTGGGGTTCCCTGCTGGCTCAGGTGGTAAAGAATGTGCCTGCCATCCAAAATACTTGGGTTAAATCTCGGTAAGATTCCCTGGAGAAGGGAATGGGTACCCACTCTAGTATTCTTGCCTGGACAATTCCATGAACAGAGGAACTCATGGGGCCACAAAAAGTCAGACACAACTGAGTGACTAACAATTATTTTCACCTAGGTTTCTATTTAATCCTGTTAAAACAATAATTCACTTCTATCTTCTGTTAAATTTTACATTCCATTATAATGATAAATTGCATTCCCTGAATAAAATATTTGGTAAACATGCACAGTGAGCATTAATTAAAAGATAGAAATTTCTATACTTATTTTTAAAAATCCATTTTATGATGAAAACAGATAACACATATTATATGATTTTGTTTAAAGTTCATTATGTATATCATCTTGATGAGCCCTCATAACAAGTGAATAACATAAAGATTATTTTCAGTCCCATTTTACAGAGAAACATTGAGACCTAGGATTTCATCTTTCTTTCCTGAAGCTACAGGGCTGTAAAGTCATAGAACTAGGATTTAGATTAATGCAGTCTGAGTCCAGAGATTTTTCCATTAGTTATTATTGTCTGCCACCCATCTTGAAGCTAATGTAAGTGCAGTTCATGAACACTGCATCAATCCCTAATGTTTCCTGAGTATTAATCCAAGTTGCAGATATTTGAAATAAAGGATAAAGTGGATTAAAGGTATTTATTACTGGCTTAGAAGACATATAGAAGTGGTTTAAAGCTTTTCTTATTGTATTTCTTAGCAGAACAGTGTCAAACATTTGTTTGCTGTTCTAATCCTTGTGTTTATAATATGCACACTTTAAATGCACAGACCTAGTTTTGTGTCATTTTTTTTGTGATAGAAGGGTGAGAACAAAAAGTACTGGGAGCACTCCAGGTGCTCTGTGTCTTAAGATGGAGTGATGCTTAGGATTTCCATGGTTTCTCATCTAGGTGAGTCACTTTTGAATTTGGATGCTAACTGCAAAGGTATAAGTGGATGGATATTGTATCTCAGAAAAGTAAAAGAATCATGTCATATTTTCAGTTTTAGTTTGACCACAAGTACTTTGAGTGACAGAGGATGTGACAGTTGGATGGCATCACCAACTCAGTGGACAGACATGCCTGCTTGTGTGCATGCTAAGTCGCTTCAGTTTTGTTCAGATCTTTGCTGCCTAATGGACTATAGCCTGTCATGGGATTCTGTCCATGGGATTCTCCAGTCAAGAATATTGAAGTGGGTTACCATTTCTTTCTCCAGGGATCTTTATGACACAGGGATTGAACTCACGTCTCTTATGTCTCCTCCATTGGCAAGCAAGTTTTTTACCACTAGTGAGCCCTGGGAAGTCCCAGTGGACATGAGTTTGAAGAAACTCTGCGACATAGTAAAGGACAGGGAAGCCCAGTGTGCTGCAGTCCATAGGGTCACAAAGAGTTGGACACGACTTAGAGACTGAACAACTTTGAGCCTCATAAAACCTTGTAAGTATTTTTTTTCATGTTTAACTTCTGTATAACCTATTCCATCAACTTACTTCACATTTCCAACAAGCTATTAGTTTGTTTTATTTTCTTTTATAACTGCTATCTTCATTCATTCATTCCTCTGGAATCCAAATAATCTTAAACCCTTGTATAGTGGTGTGTGTGTTTATGTGTGTTCATGCTGGTGTTATGGAGGTGTAGATAAAATTAGTTTTATGTGGGAATCATGAAATTTCCATTCATACACACACATACACACACACATACCTCCCTCCTCAAGCATGACATGTAAACACTGAACTTTGTAATTTCCTAGAAATTAAAATAAATGAGAACAAGAAAACTCATTTCATTTTACTAAATTTATTGCAAAATAAACTTTGACAAGGGGACAGGAGTTAGAACTGATAAATTTGGAGGACTAGCCCAAAATCTAGGACCAAATGAGATTTTGACTGCAATAGTGATTACTGCAGTGTTTGTGTAGTGGTCTTCTGGGTTGATGAACTCATGGAGGTGCTTGGATCATTGCACCTGGAAAGGGCGTAGAAGTTTCACACCCTCTCTCTACACCATCCCTAAATATCTCTTTTGTCTGGTACTTTTAGACTTCCATATACTATACTTCTATTAATCATATTTATTTGAGGAGAGCTGCCCAGATGGGAGTAAAAGGATCCTCAAAAATTCACTTCCTCTCACAAAAACACCAAAATCATGAGTAATTGCAGAACAAATTGGAACCTATCATAAATGACATCTAAGCACCAAGACCTGGCCCCACCCAACAGCCTATAGCCTCCATTGCTGGGACACGCCAGGCTGAACAACAAACCGAGTGGAAGACACAGCAGACAAGCTGTCTAACGGCTTTATGAGCCCACAACCACCTCTAGACTTGCTCTCTAGACATAGTCCTGGCCCATCAGAGGTCCAAGTTCTACTTCAAATCACCAGTCATCAGGCACCTGCTCCCCCCACCAGGAAATGCCCAGGAGCCTCTAGACCAGACTCACCCACCAGGAGGAAGACACCAGAGGCAAGGAAGGTAAAGTCTAACAGTCCTGAGACCACTGGCTTCTAGCCCTTGGGTAATGAGATGAGAGTTCACTGCTGGGACACATAGGGCATCTTCTACAGAGGACCACTTCTCCAAGGTTGAGAATCCTCACTAACCTACTATATCCATAAAAATATAAATAGAAATTTAGGCAAGATGGAGGAATATGTTTCTGACAAAAGCACTAGTTAAAACCTCAGAAGTACAACAAAGTGATGTGGAAATAGGAAACCCACCAATGAAAGAGATCAGAGTAATGACAGTAAACATAAAGAACTTGGGAGGAAAACGAATGTACAGAGTGAGAAATCATAAATTTTTAACACACAATTATAAAATATAAAGACCAGCCAAGCAGAATTAAAGAATGTAATAATGGAAATGAAAAATAAACTAGAAGCATAAAGACTAGACTGAATGAGACAAAATAATAATCAATGGGTCAGAAGAAAGAGAGGTAGAAATCACTGCAGCCAAACAGAAAACAAACAAGCAAAAAACAATGAAAAGAGATGAGGACAGTTTAAGAGTCCTCTGAGACAATATCAAGCATGTTAATATTCACATTATAGGGGTTCAAGGAGAAAAAGAGTGAGAGAAATGGCATGAGAAAATATCTGACATTAAAAAGTTAGTTTTTTTTTTTTTTAAATTGAAATCACCACTCTTACTGATTGCTTTCTGAGCCTAAGTTTGTGATATGAACAATGGAGAATGATACTTAATGTTCAAGGAAAATTTATAAATAATGTAATACTTTGCTGGGAACCAGCACGAGGAGTCCCACCCGTGGCAATGGTCATGAAGTTAAGAGGCCCGACAGGCAAAAGGCGAGTTGAGCCTTAAGGGAGCCTCGCTGGATCTGCTTGTGCATCTACCCCAAAACCAGAGTCTGCCTGCCTTACTGCATTTTGACTTTCACCTACTCTTCTAACATTAACAGGGGGCTATCCCTTCACCATCTTTTTCTAGAAAAAGTTAATTTAGAGCTTTTAGATACTAAGTCTCCTGGGCATAATAAGAGTGTTTCAATCCAAAAACCTCTCTGATGGCTTTTTAGCCTGCCTGCCAGACTCTTACAGCTGCACATGTGATTGTTTGCGGCCTCCCAATAGCGAGAGGCACAGAAAGCTTAAAACATCCTGGGAATGTATGGGCTTCCGAGTAGTCAAAATCATTAGAATAGACTGATTAAGAGTTTCATTTGTTGAACCAATACTTTCTGCCAAATTTTCATATCTTTTATTTGTTGATATAGTTGGCATGTAGAAAAAACAGGTAGTAGCCCTGGTATTAGCAACATTAGATCTTTGAGTTAAGTACTTTCTTTGTTATAACCCACTGCACCTTTGTTCTATGGGAATGTAACTTTATTTAGTACATTGAGGGTGATGCAGATTAAAGAAAAAACACTTCAAGGGAAAAATAGTTTTCTGGTTAATAGACATTTATCTAGGAAAAGAGCCATAAAAATGTTAACAAGCCCCCTGGCCAGAAGATGATGTAAAACCACCTAAGACCTTTTGAATATGGGAAGGTATGCAAAAAAGAAAGCCTGGTCTCAATAAGGGTCAGGACTGCTGCCCCTGCATAGCTCTGCATATTCCATTATTTCTTTATGTACAACTTGGGGTATATAAGCTGCTTTTGAAAATAAAGTTGTGGGTCTGGCACCAATGCTTGGCTCCCCTGTGTCATCTTTTCTCATTTTCAGGCTGAATTCCCATCTGGAGCGCAGAAGCTTTCTGAGTCTACTTATTTGCCCTGGCTTCTAAGACCCACATGAGAGGGAGCCCAAGGCGGGACACCCTTTGCTATTCAAGCGGGCGCCAGTGGCCTACGTAGACAGTGCAAGTTCCTTGTCTTGGAACTTTATTGGTCTCCTGTTTAAACCAAGTCATTCAGCCTCTTTTCTCCACTAAATTTTCCTACTACATTATTCTTTCCTAATCTCTCTTTATATCTCTAAGTAAATAAATTTTTCCTCGCTGACACCATCCCTGCTTTGAATTCCCTGGATCCACCGGGGCTGGACCCCAGCAAGACTTGCCATTTACCTTTAGAGGTTAAATGGCTTATTGTTTTTTATTCTAAAGTAGTTTCATACCATAGTGTTGTTGTCAATTACCACCAACAATGATGTGCACAAATTTGTAGAGTATTTTTTAAAAATAGAATTTAGTTATATGTAATGAACACATATAGGCTTCTCAGGTGGCTCAATGGTAAAGAATCTGCTTGCCAATTCAAAAGAGGTGGGTTCATCCCTGGGTGGGGAAGATACCCTGGAGAAGGAAATGGCAATCCACTCCAGTATTCTTGCCTGAAGAATCCCATGGACAGAGGAGCCTGGTGGGCTACAGTTCATGGTATTGCAAAACTTGGACGAGACTTAGCAACAAAACCACCACCATACATAATAAAATGGTGTGTGCATATCTATCTATCTATCTATATACTATTGTGTATATAACTAATGTATATGTGCCAATTTATATAAAAATAGCATATATATGTATATAGACAGAAAGATAGATATACAGTCACTCATAGTCTCTGTCTCAATAAATGGTAACTGGTATAATCATTCCACCTTTCTATCATTATTGCCTGGCCATAGGTTCCAGCAGTTAAGAACATGATCTGGAGAAAAAAAGGAAAAAGAAAACAGGGTCTGAGAAGTCAGTTAGATTCCAGGTACAGGTTTTTCATTATATTTCTGTTTTGGAACATAGTCCTTTCTATTTGCTTACACATCTGTAAAGTAGCAGTGTCTGCCTCTTTATATTGTTGTAGAGATTGCAGCTGAATATTAATATAATAATATTTTTATTGTGACAAAAGCTTATGAATCCATATACAATAATGAAACTAGTAAAACTAGAATCTAGTTGGCAGAACTTTCCAAATATGCAAGCATTAGTCTCAGGTTAGGTTTGTCTCTCTTTACCTGAATCCATTTCTTCTCTTTACCTTGCAGAATGTATGATTTGTAATTTTTTTTTTTTTTTTTAGTCTCATAGGTATTCTTAGACTAAGTTACAAACAATATCCTTTTGATCTTTGCATCAGTTGAATGAATGTTGGGTTTCTACACATCTTATTGATCACCTGAAGTCACTTTCCTACTGCACGATTTTTCGTCTGGTCTTTTCTCAAAGTATAGATTAAGGGATTTAACATGGGCTTTATCATAGTGTAGAATACGGCAATTTCTTTATAAATAGGTAAACTAGTTGCTGGTCTCAGGTATTCAAATATGCAGGGTATAAAGAAAAATACAACTGCTGTGATATGGGAGACACAGGTGGAGAGAGCTTTTTGCCAAGCTTCCAAACTCTGGGTTTTTAAGGAGTGCAGAATGACTGCATAGCAACCAATCAAGAGGAGAAAGTTTAGCAGAGAGATGAACCCACTGTTGGCAGCAACAGAGAGCCCTAGAGTGTGGGTATCAGTGCAGACAAGATCAAGCAAAGGGTTCAGATCACACATAAAGTGATCTATGACACTAGGGCCACAGAACGGTAATTTGATGATGAAGAGAATCTGTGTGGTTGCATGAAGAAAGCCTCCCACCCATGACACTCCTATTAAAAGATCACAAACCTGCCAGTTCATGAGAGTAGTATAATGTAAGGGCTTACAGATGGCCACATAATGGTCATATGCCATCGCAGTAAACAGAATGATGTCAACACCTGCAAATAAATGTTCCCCAAAGATCTGCATCATGCATTCATAGAAAGGGCTTGTTTTCTTTACATAGAGTGAATCTACGATCACTTTAGGGTTATTTACACAGGAATAGCAGGCATCAATGAATGAGAGATGAGCCAGGAAATAGTACCTGGGGGACTCCAATAATGAACAGGCTTTGATGGTGACCATAGTGAGCACATTTCCCACAATAGAGACAATATAGACAATCAAAAACACAACAAATATCATTTTCTGCATCGTTGGATTCTGTGAGAGCCCTAATAGAACAAACTCTCTCACATTGCTTCTATTCTCCATGTATCTCAGATTAAGATTAATTCATGTTGCTTGAAAAAGTCACATTTCATTAGCTCAATGATGTCTGTCAATGTTATAAATAGTAAATGCCTAAATTCTATTGAGTTCTGAATGCTTATGATTTTTTTGAGCTAGAAAAACTGAAGATTACTCAAAGTCTCTCCTGGGTAATGGGATTTTTATGGTATAGATATAGACAATTATTATGTAAGATGACTCTGAGTGCAAGGTGAAACAGTAGATCTTACACATAGTGGGAGACTGAAAAGAGAGGTAGAAAATATGTCTAAAGCTATGCATGCAAAGCTAAGGAATTTTCCTTTTATTTTTAGGAAAGTGGAAATCAGGAATGGTAATTGATAATATGAGTATAAAACCAAAGAGGGACTGAAAAACTGGAAATCACCAATATAACTTTAGAGATGTTCATGTGACTGAATTAAGTGGGCTGAGATTCTGTTTGGAGATAGAAACCAGAGAAAGGAACAACAGTACCATACTATTTATAAGTGTTGACATAAAGTGTAATAAGTTATTGCTGTGTGTGTGTGTGCATGTGTGCACGCTTAGATGGTTCAGTTGTCTGACTCTTTGTGACCCTATGGACCATAGCCTGCCAGGTTCCTCTGTCCATGGGATTCTCCAGGCAAGAATACTGGAGTGGGTTGCCATGCCCTCCTCCAGTGAATTTTCCTGACCCAGGGTTTGAACCCATGTCTCCTGCATGGCAGGTGGATTCTTTACCACTGAACCACTGGGGAAGCCAGGATATTGCTGATGGGAAAGTAATGAAAGAATACAGGAGCTACTGAAATAGAGTTGATAAAGCGTGTTGCCTAAACCCAACAACTTTATAAGAGCTAATATAATTTTAATGATAGATTGCTATATTCTTGGCTTGATAGAAACCTGTATGGGTGATATTATTTCACTCTTTTGCAAATGGGAAGCAATTTCATAAAATCATGATGATAATAATAATTGAACCTTACTGAACACTTACTGTGCTTTCAGTTTTTGAAGACATTGAGTGTTTGATTCTTATAACAAACTTCTTAGACAGCTATTAGTTTCATTTTATACATTGAGAAATAGAAGCATAAAGAACTTAAGGATCTTGCCCAAGATCAAGTAGATAATAAAGATTTAACCATGATTAGATCTTTTTCTTCCACATTCTTAACCCATGCTCTGTATTATTATGCCATAATAAACAAGATTTAACTAGTTAACTAAATTTTATATGACCATATCACTAATTGATTTAATAAAATTTCAGGGGCAAGTATCTAGGAAGCAAATTCATCAACAGATATACAAATACTCATACATACACACATACACACACACAGCCTAATATTTAAACCCTCAAATGTTAATAACTACGTGGTGTTGCTTTTGTGGTAGATCCATTTTATCTCTGTATTCTCTCACCTCATTTCTTCTCTCTCCAGTTCCCCTCCAAAGCATAATCCTAAAGACTCTTCTGCAAAATATGAAAAATGATCATCTCAATGCTGAAGTGTTGTTTTGTGAATCAGAAAGGCCAGATAAGAATCTTGCTTTTCCCCACTTTCAACCTCTTGTATCTAGGATGTGTTTCTTGGTACTTCACATCCTTGTTTTGCCTAAAATAAAGTAAGCATGGTATCCATAGAGATATAATGAGAACTGACTGAGGAAAAATATCCCCCACACTGCTGAGGACAGACAAAGGAACTTCGCTTATTTTTATGACTGTTTATTCACCCAGGAGCAGGAACAACTGACATTTTGAGCAATAATACAGAGAAACATCTAACCATGGAACAAACTAAAGAAGAATCACCTTCAGTTTTACTTTTTACTCAGTTGTGTTCAACACTTTGTGACCCTGTGGGCAGTAGTGTGCAAGGCTCTTCTGTGGGATTCTCCAGGCAGAATACTGGAGTGAGTGGGTTGCCATGCCCTCTTCCAGGGGATCTTCCCAACCCAGGGATCGAACCCAGGTCTGCCACATTGCAGGTGGATTCTTTACCTTCTGAGCCACCAAGGGAGCCCCAAAGAAGCCACAGAGATCCATAATGTTCACAGCAGTTGATCTCAAGAAAAGTTCTTTAGGTTTGGGTTTCAAATAAACAGGTTATGATTTCTATCATTTAATATTCACATTATTTATTTCTGTGTGTGAAAATATTCTTTGTATTTACATGTTTTTGATTCTCCTAATTGGTTTCAGTTACTAAAGGAAGTATCTTATGATGAAAGAAAGATATGTGGTGTTAGGGAGCTAGATTTTATAAATTTCTTAATCTCTATGAACCCCCAAATTTTCATTTTTCAAATTAGTCTATGTATATTTACCAACTATTTCTTGAAGAGTGAGGTAGAGGTAAAGTGCTCTATTAGTATATTTGACAAAAGTGGAAACATAATGCTAACTCTGTATGAAAACTGACAATCTTTTATAGTCATCAGCACTATTGAAAATCTTATCTTTTAGTGTTAGAAGAATTTGCTGATAATTTTGAGTGTTCATTATAATCTCATCATCAAGTTGACTTCCTCTTAAGATAAGTAACTTGCAGCATTTAGATAGTTCAGTTCAGTCACTTAGTTGTGTCTGACTCTTTGCAACCCCATGGAGTGCAGCACACCAGGCTTCCCAGTCCATCAACAACTCTTGGAGTCACATAAAGATATTTAGATAATTTCATAGCAAATCAACAGTTGAAAGATGTCTTTTTTGTAAGTCTAAATATTTTCTTCTAGCCCAAAGCCTCAAAAAGTTTTTACAGAAAACTCTGGACTTGCATTTAGAATGGGCTTATTTGGAACATTGTGGAGAAATGATCTTCCATAGATAGCTCTGGACCCATAGGCAGGAGGTAGTATGTGTGCTGAAAACACATTCAAATGGATCATTCCACCTGTGATGAATCTCTCTCTGTAGATGTAAATAGTCAAAGAAAGCTGTTCTATACATCTGTGTCTCTTTTGCTGTCTCACATACAGGGTTATCTTTACCATATTTCTAAATTCTGCATTGAAACATGTATAATATCATATATGAAATGAATTGCCAGTCCAGGTTTGATGCATGATACTGGATGCTTGGGGCTGGTGCACTAAGATGACCCAGAGGGATGGTACGGGGAGGGAGGAGGGAGGGGGGTTCAGGATGGGGAACACATGTATAGCTGTGGCGGATTCATATTGATGTATGGCAAAACCAACACAATATTGTAAAGTAATTAACCTCCAATTAAAATAAATAAATCTATATTTTAAAAAAACAGTCAAAGAAGACATTTTAACTTGCAATGCATGGATATTTAAAGAAATTCCACTAAGGAATTTATTAATATTCAAGATGGCGGATTCATATTGATGTATGGCAAAACCAACACAATATTGTAAAGTAATTAACCTCCAATTAAAATAAATAAATCTATATTTTAAAAAAACAGTCAAAGAAGACATTTTAACTTGCAATGCATGGATATTTAAAGAAATTCCACTAAGGAATTTCTTAATATTCAAGAACCTTGTCTTGTAGCTTCTATTTTCCCTCTCAGGAATAAATTATAACATATGATGGAATGGCTTTGTCTTAGAAGCTAATATTCTGGAGAGACATACTTGAAAAACATTCATTCTCAAGTGGGAAATTATATTCCCTGCACTTGCAACAAAAACGTGTGAATCCCCTTTCTCTATCTGAACCAGGCTTTCTAAGAAGGCTGAATGTTATGTGAATAGTAATTATGGTATAATTCCAGCATGGGGACCTGTGATATAGTTAAACTGTGCACTCAGGTCAGAGAGAGAACTTCTGTCTTATCCATATTAGAATCTAGTATCTACTACCTGAAAGCCAAAGCAGTGAGGGCATAAAATTTATGGCATTGTTTTTTTTTATTTAATTTTAATTGGAGTAGTTGCCTTACAACATCAAATTACTTTCTGCTATACAGTGAAGTGATTTGGGTATGCATATACATATATCCCCTCTTCATTTACTTATTTTAAAATTTCCTTTCCACTTAATATAGATATGTCAGTCTGAATTTCCCAATTCATCCCACCATCCCTTCCCCCCTTGGTATCTGTATGTTTGTTTACCATGTCTGTATCTCAATTTCAGCTTTGCAAATAAGTTTATGTGTATTATTTTTCTAGATTATACTCATAAGCAATGTTATATGATATTTATGTTTCTCTTTCTGACATACTTCACCCTATGTGACAGTTTCTGTTCCATCCATGTCTCTGAAAATGGCACAAGTCCATTACTTTTTATGGCTGAATAATATTCCATGGTAAATATGTACCACATCTTGTTTATTCATTCTTCTTTGATGGGCTTCCATGTCCTGGATATTGTAAATAGTTCTGCAAGAACATTGGCTGCTGCTCCTAAGTCGCTTCAGTCAGTTCTGACTCTGTGCGACCCCATAGATGGCAGCCCACCAGGCTCCCCCATCCCTGGGATTCTCCAGGCAAGAACACTGGAGTGGGTTGCCGTTTCCTTCTCCAATTCATGAAAGTGAAAAGTTGCCGGGGTCCAGCCCCGGTGGATCCAGGGTAATTTGAAGGTGAGACAGAGTCGGCATTCTAGGAAAAAACTTATTTAATTACAGATAGAGAGGGATTAGAAAACTAGCAGAGAAAAAGAGGCTGAATAACTTGGTTTACATGGAATACCAATCACCACCTACATAGGCCGCAGGCATCTTTCCATTCTCCCAAAGGAGAGGAGGCACTGAGGCCTCCCTCATCCAATCTTAGAAGCCCAGGCAAAATTAGCAGGCTTGGCAAGTCCCCACACACCAGATGGGAATTTGGCCAGAAAATAGTAGGAGAGAAAAAGAGGCTGAATAACTTGGTTTACGTGGGATACCAATAAAATTCCAAGACAAGGAATTTGAACCATCTACGTTGGGCCATCGGCACCACTTGAATATCAGAAGGTGCCCCTCCTTGGGCTCTTTCTCACGTGGACTTGAAAGCCAGGACAAGTAAGTAGACGTGGTGGGCACCCATGCTCCAGATGGGAATTTAGCCAGAAAAATGGAGAACAAGAAAGAACGACATGGGGGAATCAGTCTTTCCGGAAACTGATCTGTTTTTCTTTATTTTCAGGTTTGCTTATATACCTTTGTTACACGTAGGGATGAATACAGACTCACGTGGGGGTCAGCAGTCCTGACCTTTATCAAAATCAGGTGCTTCACATAAATATATACAAAAAAAGGTTTAAGGGTTTTACATCATTTTATGGCCATGATGCCTGCTGTCATTTTATGATCCTTTCTTTCTGATAACCAAAAAACTTATTTTTCCAAGCTTGTTTTTTATTAAACCAGACACCACCCTCCAAATAAAGTTGCATTCCCATAGGGTGAGGGTATAGTGAGTTACAATCAAGAAAGGAATTTATTTAACCTAAGGTTAACATGATTAATCTTAAAGGTTAGTACTTATTTCTTCTATATGCCAGTTATATTCATTATAAGGGCAGGGAATATGGAGATTTAGCAGCAAACATCAGCCCAACAAATGAAAATCCTTTCATCAATGTTCCCCTTAAGATCTATTTAGTCTTAAGACAGTGATAAAGTTACATTTTTACATAGCAAGGACACAATGGTTTATAACAAAGTACAGTGATCTATAACAAAAGAGAAAATTCATTAGGTCAAAAAGTGTAGTATTGCTAACATAAAAAACTACTATATTTCCTTTTCTATATTCCAAATACGTTGATTAATATATTCCCAGGTGCCTAAGGATATGGAAGCCTGGCAGCAATCATTGACTCAGCAATGAGAAAAGCCCTATGCTAATTAAGACCTTCAAAATACTCCAAACTCTCTGTGCTGTTTATGGTTGAGAGGTAGTAAACAATCATGTGTGTAGTGGCAGGAGTATGGATAATCCTGTCACACAAGCTAGTTTGCCAGCAGAGAGGTTTGACCTGAGACACCCTTGTCACACCCAGGGCAGGGAATTAGCAGCAATTATTGGCACAACAAATGAAAAACCCTTCATCAATATGATTCCTAACCAACCCACTTTACTAATAATTTCTAACTTCCCAAAAGAATCTGCCTTTAGTAAGTCCAAAACATCTCTTGCCTCTCATGGTCAGGAGGCTGTAAACAATCACATATGGCTGGACGAACCTGTACAAGCAGGCTAGATAACCTTCAGAGGAGTTCGTAAGTTGAAACACTCTTGCCACGCCCAGGAATTTTTATTGACTTGGAGCTGTAAGTTAACTCCTCCGAGAGAGGTAATGGGAGTCAGCCCCCTGTAAAGTCAGAGGTACAGGTGAGAGCATGAAACAGTAAAGTAGGTATACTCTGGTTTGGGGGGTAGATGCTTGGGAACAGGGGGTTTCCTGAAGTTTGTTCATGCCTTTGTGTATGCCAAGCCTCCTTCCTCATGACCTTTGCCACAGGAGGAGTTCCTCACACTGGCTCCCAGCAAAAAGTGAAAGTGAAGTCTCTCAGTCGAGTCTGACTCTTAGCGACCCCATGGACTGTAGCTCACCAGGCTCCTCCATCCATGGGATTTTCCAGACAAGAATACTGGAGTGGGGTGCCATTGCCTTCTCTGAAGAATATTAGAGTGCCTGTGTCTTTCAGAATTATGGTTTTCTCTGGGTATAGGCCCAAGAGTAGGATTACTATGGTAGTTCTATTTTCAGATTTTTATGGAACCAGTACACTATTCTCCATGGTGGGTGCATCAATTTACATTCTCACCACATCCTCCCCAACACTTATTTTTTTTGTAGATTTTTAGGTGATGGCCATTCTGACTAGTATGAGGTGAGAACTCATTGTAGTTTTGATTTGCATTTCTCTAATAATTGGTGCCATTGAGCATCCTTTCATATATGTGTTGGCCATTTGTATGCCTTCTTTGGAAAAACATATAGTTTTTCTTCCCTTTTGATAGAGTTGTTTAGTTTTTGATATTGAGTTGCATGAGATCTTTGTGTATTTTGGAGATTAATCCCTTATCAGGTGCTTCATTTTCAAACATTTTCTCCCATTTTGAATTTTTGTCCTTTCATCTTATTTATGGTTTCCATTGTTGTGCAAAAACTGAAGTTTAATTAGGTTTCATTTGTTTATTTTTGTTTTTATTTCCATTAACTGGGGAGGGTCAAAAATTCTTGCTGTGATTTTTGTCAATGTTTTGCCTACGTTTTCCTCAAAGAGTTTTATAGTGTCCAGCTTTACATTCAGGCATTTGATCCATTTTGAGTTTATTATTGTGTATGGTGTTAAGAAGTGTTCTGATTTCATTTTTTTACATGAAGTTCTCCAGTTTTAGCACCACTTAATGAAGAGATTTTCTTTTCTCTGTTGTTCATATTCTTGCCTGCTTTGTCATAGTGTGACTATGGATGTGTGGGTTCAACTCTGAGCTTTCTATCATATTCTATTGATCTATACTTCTTTCTTGTGTCAGTACCATGCTGTCTTGATTACTGTAACTTTGCAGTGTAGTCTGAAGTCAGGGAGCATGATTCTTCTAGCTCTGTTTTTCTTTCTCAAGTTTGCTTTGGCTACTCAAGGTCTTTTATGTTTCTATACACATTGAAATTTTTTTTCTAATTCTGTGAAAAATGCCATTGATAATATAATAGAGATTACATTGAATCTGAAGATTCCTTTGGGTAGTAAATTCTTCCAATTCAAGAACATGGTCTATCTCTCCATCTGTTTGTGAACCTTGATTGCTTTTATCAGTATCTTATACTTTTCTGAGTACAGGTTTTTGCATCCTTAGGTATTTTTAATCCTAGATATTTCATTCATTTTGCTGCAGTACTAACTGGGATTGTTTCCTTAATTTCTCTTTCTGATCTTTTGTTATTACTGTATCAGGATGCAAGAGATTTCTCTGTATTAATTTTGTACCCTTCAGCTGGACAAAATGTATTGATTAGTTCTTATAGTTTTCTTTTGGCATCTTGTACATTTTCTATCTACAGTATCAAATCATCTGCAAACAGTCATGTATTTTCTTCTTTTCCCATTTGAATATCTTTTATTTCTTTTCTCTCTGATTGTCATGGCTAAGACTACCAAAACTATGTTGAATAATAGTGGAGAGAGTGGACATCTTTGTCTTGTTAATGATTCTGAGGAGAAATGTTTTCAGTTTTCACCACTGAGAATGCTGTTTACTGCATTTTGCTTGTTTGTTTTTGTATATGGCCTTCATTATGTTGAGGTATAGTCCCTCTATGGCCACTTTCAGGAGATTTTTTTTATTGTAAATGATTGTTGAATTTTGTCCAAATTTTTTTTTTCCTGCATCTTTGGAGATGACCATATAGTTTTTTTCTTCAATTACTTAATATGGTATATCACATTGATTGATTTCCATACATTAAAGGATTTTTGTATTCCTCAGAAAAATCCCACTTGATCATAATGTATAATCCTTTTAATGTGTTGTTGGATTTAATTAATGAGTATTTTGTTGAAGCTTTATTTAAAATTTAACAATTAGAAAATAGAGTACAATGCAAAAGAGAATTTAGAGTGGGCAGACTTGTCTTATTTCCAATCTTAGAATTCACCAATAACTAAAATGATGGCTTGAGGTTTTATACAGATGCTCTTTATCAGATTGAGTATTTTTTCCTTTCCCTACTTGGTAACATATGTTTTTTATTCATAAATCTAAATAGAGCTACAGTAACAAAGCCTTTGACTATGTGGATCACAATACACTGTGGAAAATTCTGAGATAGATGGCAATACCAGACCACCTGACCTGCCCCTTGAGAAATCTGTATGCAGGTCAGGAAGCAACAGTTAGAATGGCACATGGAACAACAGACTGGTTCTAAATAGGAAAAGGAATACGTCAAGGCTGCATATTGTCACCCTGCTTATTTAACTTATATGCAGAGTACATCATGAGAAACGCTGGACTGAAAGAAGCACAAGCTGGAATCAAGATTGCCAGGAGAAATATCAATAACCTCAGATATGCAGATGACACCACCCTTATGGCAGAATGTGAAGAGGAACTAAAAAGCCTCTNATTTTTATTTATTTTCTATATATATATGTATATATATATAATTATGACAGATCACCACTGATATATGGCAGAGACCACCACAACACTGTTAAGCAATTATTCTCCAGCTGAAAAAAAAAAGAACTTGCCTTAATAAAACATAATTTGGAATAATTTAAAAAAGAAAATATTGGCTATATTCCTCATGCTATATAATTCTTCACTGAATCTATTTACACCCAATAGTTTGTACAATCCTCACCCTCACTTTTATATCCACCTCACCCACTGATAACCACTAGCTTGTTTCCTGTAAGTCTGCTACATTTTTATTGTTATATTCATTAGTTTGTTTTATTTCTTAGGTTCCACATCTGTGTTATCATACATCATTTATCATTTTCCATCTGACTTTCACTGAATGTAATGTCTTCCAAGTACATCCATATTCTTGCAAATGGCAATTTTTTCCCATTGTTTAGGGTTGATCCATACTCCATTGTGTGTGTGTATTTCTACAAATATAAACGTATATTTATGTATGTGTGTATGTATTTGTGTGTGTGTATGTATGGACACTTAAGTTGTTTTCAATTTCTTGACAATCATATATAATGATGTTATGAACATTTGGATTTGGAGTGTTTCCATCATTTCATTTTAGTGTTTTGTTCTTTTCAGGTTCATGTACTCAGGGATAGAATTGCTAGGCCATGTGGTAGTTCCATTTTTAGTCTTTTGAGAAATCTCTCTAATGTTTTCCACAATGGCTGCATGAATTTACATTCTCAATTCAGTTTTTTTTTTTAAAATTTCTTCTCCAATTGGATTCTGCAGCATTTTTTCAAAGAGTTGGTTTATATTGTCAAATTTCCTGGCTCAAATATGTTCATGATATTTCTTATCATCTGACTAATGTCTGTAGAATCTGAATCCCTAATGCCATATGTATTTTCTTTCTTGATATGGAAAATGTGTCTCTTCCCTTTTGGTCTCTCTCTTCTTTTATTTCTCCCATTCCTACTTCCCTTTATTATTCTTGCTAAGGCTGTATCAGATTTATTGATCTTTTCAAACAACAACTTTTGTGTTTCATTATTTTTTTAGTTTTCATTTTCTCTGATTATTTTCTCATTGTTTTCTGTCTTCTACTTAATTTAGTTTAGTTTTCCTATTTAATTTTCTCTATAAGTTAAAACCTTTGATAATTGATTTTGGACTTCGTTTTCTAACATACATGTGCATTAGATGAATATATCACATGCAATATGTATTATGTACTGAATATTATATCAGATAATATTTTTCATATGTCTGAGATATATGTGTGTATATATCTGTGTGTATGTGCTCACTCAGTCACTCAGTCATGCTCTATTTTTTGTGACCCCATGGCCTGGCTTTTGCCAGGCTCCTCTGCCCGTGGGATGATCCCAGCAGGAATACCAGAGTTGGTTGCTGTTTCCTACTTGAAAGGATCTTCCTGAGCCAAGGATTGAATCTGTGTCTTGAGTCTCCTGTATTGGCAAGAGGATTTTTTACTTTTTAGCCACGTGGGAAGATATATATATATATAATTTTTTCCTGCATGGACTTTACTGATTTCCAGAACTTCAGAATGTTATTCATTTATGCTAAATTTTTTATTTGCAATTTTTAAAAATGAGGTATAACTTATATAAAATTCTTCCTTGAAATTGTTTAAAAATGTACAATGCATTGATTTTTGATACATTAACAAAGTTGTGCAAACATTAAAACTTTGTAATTGCTGAATATGTTTGTCACCTCTTGTCAATTAATTGTAGAATATTTTTATCACCTCTTGTCAAGCAATTACTGCATTACCATTTCTTTCTCACCCCAGGAACCAGATACTACTAATCAGTTTTCCATTTTTTTGAATTTTCTTATTCTGGACATTTCATATACACAAAACAAAACAATGTACACTCTCCTTGTTGTTTCAGTTAGCATGTTATCGAACTTTATGTTACAGCATGTATTAGTACTTTATTTTTTTTAATATAATTGAATGATAGTCTATTATATGGATATACCACATTTTCATTATTTACTCATCAGTTATTAGAAATGTGGATTGTTATGGCCATTGTGGAGAAGGCAATGACAACCCACTCCAGTACTCTTGCCGGGAAGGTTCCATGGATGAAGAAGCCTGGTAGGCTGCAGTCCACAGGATCTCTAGGAGTCGGACATGACTTCACTTTCACTTTTCACTTTCATGCATAGGAGAAGGAAATGGCAACCCACTCCAGTATTCTTGCCTGGAGAATCCCAGGGACAGGAGAGCCAGGTGGGCTGTCACCTATGGGGTCGCACAGAGTTGGACACGACTGAAGCGACTTAGCAGTAGCAGCAGCAGGATGGCCATTGTGAATAGTGCTACTAGGAATATTTCTACACATTTATTTGGATTGATCTTTGTGATTCTCTTGAGTATTTATCTAGGTGAGGAATTGCTGGGTCATGTGGCAATTCTATATTTTACTTTTGAGAAATATCAACTGTGTTCTAACTACTTATGAGTATTTTACATTCCCACCATCAATATTGTCCACTTTCCTGATTATGTCCTTTGATGCACAGGAATTTTTAATTTTGATGGAATTTGATTCTTCTATTTTAGTTTTGCTTCTTGTGGTCTTGTTGCCATTTTTAAGAAACCATTGATTAATCCAACATCATGAAAATTTCTCCCTATGTTTTCCACTAAGAGTTTTTAGTTGTACGTTTGGTCCCTGATATATTTTTAGTTAATTAACACATATGGTGTGAGGTAGAGTACCAAATTCTCTTTTTTTTTT
>SJYT01054174.1:0-57643 GCA_006410635.1 Cephalophus harveyi
GCATCATTCCCTCCAAAGAAATCCCAGGGCTGATCTCCTTCAGAATGGACTGGTTGGATCTCCTTGCAGTCCAAGGGACTCTCAAGAGTTTTCTCCAACACCACAGTTCAAAAGCATCAATTCTTCGGTGCTCAGCTTTCTTTACAGTCCAACTCTCACATCCATACATGACTACTGGAAAAACCGTAGCCTTGACTAGACAGATCTTTGTTGGCAAAGTAATGTCTCTGCTTCTGAATATGCTATCTACGTTGGTCATAACTTTTCTTCCAAGGAGTAAGCGTCTTTTAATTTCATGGCTGCAGTCACCATCTGCAGTGATTTTTGAGCCCATCATGTGAAATGCCAGGCTGAATCAATCACAAGCTGGAATCAAGTTTGCCAGGATCATCTGCAATCAGATAGCCACATGATACCAATCTAATGGCAAAAAGTGAAGAGGAACTAAAAAGCCTCTTCATGAAAGTGAAAGAAGAAAGTGAAAAAGCTGGGTTAACACTCAACATTAAGAAAACTAAGATCATGGCATCCAGTCCCATGACTGCATGGCAAAAAGAAGGGAAAAAGTGAAAACAATGACAGATTTTATCTTCTTGGGCTCCAAAATCTCTGCAAACTCTGATTGCAGCCATGAAATTAAAAGATGCTTGCTCCTTGAAAGGAAAGCTATGATAAACCTAGACAGCATATTAAAAAGAAGAGACATCAATTTGCCCACAAAGGTCCATGTAGTCAAAGCTATGGTTTTTCCAGTAGTCATCTACAGATGTGAGAATTCGACCATAAAGAAGGCTGAGTGCCAAAGAATTGATGTTTTTGAACTGTGGTGCTGGAGAAGACCCTTGATAGTCCCTTTGATTGTAAGGAGATGAAACTAATTAATCCTAAAGTAAATCAACCCTGAATATTCATTGGAAGGACTGATACTGAAGCTGAAGCTCCAATTCTTTGGACACCTGATACAAAGATGCCAACTCACTGGAAAAGACCCTAATACTGGGAAAGATTGAAAGCAAGGGAGAAGGGAGTAGCAGAGGATGAGATGGTTAGATAGTATCGCTGATTCAGTGGACATGAATTTGAGCCAACTCTAGGAGACAGTGAAGGACAGGAATGCTGGAATGCTGCAGTTCATGGGGTCACAAAGAGTTGGACATGACTTACCAATTGAACAACAACACTGTATTTCCTGAAAACACTTGGAACACTATAAAACTGAAAGAAGGGGAGTGACCTAATCAATTCTGATTTAGAAACTGTACTCAATACACAGTGAGAAATACTGATAAAGGGACATAACTATGCAGACAAATTGGAGTCTCAGTAATCATTATGAAATGATAATAGCCTGAATTAGTGAGTAGGGATTTAAAAATGGCAGATAGGATGACAAAATATTTTATTGTTGCATCTATTTTCTGGCAGTGATTGATTTTTAGACAGCAGGAGAGATGGTAGGAGGGGAGAAGGAAAAGAAAGATTTTGGAATGATATTCCAGTATTTGCTTTGACATGTGGTTGAATTAGGTCTTGTGTGATGAAAGGGGAAGATGGACACATAATGTATTCAATTTTAAGCAAATTTAAGTTTCCACACAATTTCTATGTAGAAACAGGTGTGAGTTTGGTATACAAGTCTGTAACTCAAGAGAACAACATTAGGTGATAAAGATCTGTGAAACAGAATTCTATTTGCATTTCTAGTTTCTACAGGTGAAAAATATCAATCTGAATCCTTGACTATTTTCTGGTCAAATCACTTGCAGAATTCTCATGCAAAGTTTTACATGAATATTTGACCTATTAAGCTAGTCAACATTTTTATTATTCCTCTAAAACACTGGGAGTTTGAGCAAGCTTCACGAGATGGTGAAGAACAGGGAAGCCTGTTGTGCTGAAGACCATGAGGTCACAAAGAGTTGGACATGACTGAGCAACTGAACTGACTGAAAATATTGGGAAGAGCAAATAAACTACATAGCATAATAAAATATTATAACAAATGCACCTACATGTTCTTTGAAATATTTTACCAGCAGTAAGTGATATATGTTAGTCATTTTGAGCCATTTGCTTTTCCATGTACACAATGCACATGTGTGTGTGTGTATGTGTGCATGTGTATGATCCAGATTGTTGAGAGAAATTCTTTGCAGATTTTAACTTTATTTTATTATGGACTTTATTTAATATGTATCAGATTAAATCTACTGGACAACTTAAGAACTGACATCTTAATTTAAATTCTTCTAATCTATAACATGTTATATATCTCAGTTTATGTAGTCTTTTTTGTTGATGCTGTTCAGTTGCTCAGTCATATCTGACTCTGCGATCCTATTATAAAGGTTTATTAAAATATTTTCTCTACTGGTCATATACAGCTTTTGTTAGGTATATTCACTTTGTTTATGCTTTGAAATAAATCATCTATGTGATTTTTAATTACATTTACCGTTGGGGTAATGGTGGCATTTTTAATGTCAATTTTGTATCCAGAATCCACGTTAAATTCTCCACAAAATTTGCCTGCAACGCAGGAGACCCTGGTTGATCCCTGGGTTGGGACAATCTCCTGGAGAAGGCAATGGCAACCCACTCCAATATTCTTGCCTGGAGAATTCCATGGACAGAGAAGCCTGATGGGCTACAGTCCATGGGATCACAAAGAGTCAGACATGACTGAGAGACTCACACACAATATTTTATGTATAGCATTTAGGGGTTTCCATAAAAATAATCATATTATTGGAAAATAATAACACTTTTGAATACCTTTACAACCTTTATACCTCATATCTCATTCATCTCTGGGTAGTATTTCCAAAATAATATTAAATAAGATTGTGTAGCCTTGCTTTCCTTTTGATCTTGTGTTACCATTCTTTCAGTATTTCAGGATTAAGTATAATATTTGCTTCATATTTTTAGATATATGTAGCAAAGACCAATGACTGTTGATGAAAATCTATCCTCTCCTACTTTATGAACAAATGTTTGACCAAATTTCCTAGTCAAGCTTGCAGTTCCATAAGCTGTATGAAAAATTTCAACAGTTCGATGCATGATACTGGATGCTTGGGGCTGGTGCACTGGGATGACCCAGAGGGATGGTATGGGGAGGGAGGATGGAGGGGGGTTCAGGATGGGGAACACGTGTATACCTGTGTCTGATTCATGTTGATGTATGGCAAAACCAATACAATATTGTAAAGTAATTAGCCTCCAATTAAAATAAATAAATATATATTAAAAATAAATAAATAAAATAAATTTCTCAGGTTAAATCTTTGTATTCTTTCATATTCTATGACCTATCCTAAAGACAGAAATTGCTACAACCAAGAAGGATCCTTTTGAAGGATGACCAACTAGACTAGTTTGTCTGAGGCAACAATGACTTAAACCTGGCATTTTAACAGAATGATTAATAGTCCTCCCAGCCACTGTTAAAGATACCCCATTTTGAATAATACAAGTTCATCTTATTTTATAACCATATGATGACACCACCATTTGTTATAAAAATGCAGATGAAAGGTACAATGAGGTATCACTGTGAGAATGGCCATCATCAAACATCTGCAAATAATAAATACCAGAGAGGGTGCAGAGAAAAGTTCTTTATATTACATTGTGGGTGTGAATGTAAACTGGTATAGGCACTGTGGAGAACAGTGTGGAGATTCCTTTTAAAACTAAAAATAGAACCTCCATGGTGGAGGTTGTGGTTAAATCACTAAGTCATATCCAATTCTTGTGACCCCATGGCCTGTAGCCCACTAGGCTCCTCTGCCCATGGAATTTCCCAGGCAAGAATACTGGAGTGGGTTGCCATTTCCTTCTCCAGCAGATCTTCCATGTGACTCAGCAATCCCACTTCTGAACATATACCTGAAGAAAACCACAATTCAAAAAGATACATGCACCCCAATATTCACTGAAGCACTATATACAATAGCCAGGCAGGGAAGTAGTTGGGATGGATTGGGACTTACATATATGCACTATTATATATGAAATACATAACAAATGAGAACCTACTGTATTGTACAGGGAATCTACTCAATGCTCTGTGGTGACCTAAATGGGAAGGAAATCCAAAAAGAGTGGATATATGTATACATTTAGCTGATTTACTTTGCTGTACAGCAGAAATTAGCACAGCATTGTAAAGCAATCACACTCCAATTAAAAAACACACGATGAGAGAGAAAGCAACTGACCCCTGAGGTCACTAAGGGACAGCTGCTCAACAATGTGAATCCATAGTGAACTGTTAAGTGAGCTCAAAAAAAACATAATATTTTTGAATACAAGATATAATTTATTATTTTGATAAGGTTATCAGGCAATGGAAATACCCTTTAATAATTAGATTAACTTTTGTCACAGATGGAGAAATTTTATGAAAATAATTATTCTATGGCCTATTATGTAAACATTATGAATTACTATTCTGCTAACATGCTAGTGAATTAGATCATCTAATTTTATAATGTTAAATAAACCTTGCAATGCTGAAATAAATCCAATTTTATTTCCAGATTCATGATTCTACCACAAATGTCTAATTTAATATTTTTACATTCATAATCATGAAGGAAATTAGCATAACTTTTAAAATTTGTTTATGTCTTCATGGGTCTTTAGGTCAAGGCTGTACTTCTCATAAGATAAAGGCTCTAAAATAGTTTGAGTAAGCCTGAAATTTATGAAATTGGTAAAATTCACTGAAAACAGAATCTAGGCCTGTTAATTTGTTAAATGATAAGAGAGTCAAACATGACTTAGAAACTAGAAAACAACTGTAGTCATTTTTAGAAATTATTGAGAAATAATTTCAAGTTTTTCTAGTGATATAAATTTTAATTAATATATATTTTATGTTTACATTTGCAGAACACCATTTTATTTCATTTTCTTGACATTCCTTATTTTTTCTTTAATCCTCTTTAAATATTTGTCTATATTGGTAACTGAATGATGACATTATTTTGGCCCTTTTGATATGCTCTATTACATTTTTTTCCTATTTCAATAAACTATGTTTTGTGTATTTTATATGCTAAAATTCATGTACCCTATATATTTATAGTCATATATATATACACATATCTGTTCTTTTTCAGACCCTTTTCTCTTATCAGTTCAGTTCAGTTCAGTTCGGTCGCTCAGTCGTATCCGACTCTTTGCAAGCCCATGAATCGCAGCATGCCAGGCCTCCCTGTTCATCACCAATTCCCGGAGTTCACTCAGACTCATGTCCATCGAGTCTGTGATGCCATCCAGCCATCTCATCCTCGGTCGTCCCCTTCTCCTCCTGCCCACAATCCCTCCCAGCATCAGAGTCTTTTCCAATGAGTCAACGCTTCGCATGAGGTGGCCAAAGTACTGGAGTTTCAGCTTTAGCATCATTCCTTCCAAGGAAATCCCAGGGTTGATCTCCTTCAGAATGGACTGGTTGGGTCTCCTTGCAGTCCAAGGGACTCTCAAGAGTCTTCTCCAACACCACAGTTCAAAAGCATCAATTCTTCGGCACTCAGCCTTCTTCACAGTCCAACTCTCACATCCATACATGACCACAGGAAAAACCATAGCCTGGACTAGACGGACCTTAGTCGGCAAAGTAATGTCTCTGCTTTTGAATATACTATCTAGGTTGGTCAAAACTTTTCTTTCAAGGAGTAAGTGACTTTTAATTTCATGGCTGCAGTCACCATCTGCAGTGATTTTGGAGCCCCCAAAAATGAAGTCTGACACTGTTTCCACTGTTTCCCCATCTATTTCCCATGAAGTGATGGGACCAGATGTCATGATCTTCGTTTTCTGAATGTTGAGCTTTAAGCCAAATTTTTCACTCTCCACTTTCACTTTCATCAAGATATTGAGTATAATTTGTGTTATACAGTGGGCCCTTGTTGGTTATCTATTTTACATATAGTAGTGGGGATACATTAATCCCAAACTCTTAATTTATCATTCCTCCTTTCCCCCTTGGTGACTATAATTTTGTTTTCTCTGTATGGAGGTCTATTTTTATTTTGTTTATAAGCTCATTTGTATCAATTTCTTTTTAGATTCTACATATAAGTGATATCAATTATTTTTCTCTGTCTTGATTACTTCACTTTGCATAATTTCTAGGCCCATCCATGTTGCTGCAAATGGCATTATTTAGTTCCGTTTAATGGCTGGGTAATATTTTACTGTGTATATATACCACATCTTCTTTATCCATTCAGCTGCCAATGGACATTTAGGTTGCTTCATGTCTTGGTTATTGTAAACAGTGCTACAATGAGCATCAAGGTGAATGTGTCTTCTTGAATTATGATTTTCTCCAGATATATACCCAGGTCGCACAGAGTTGGACACAACTGAAGTGACTTAGCAGCAACTTAGCAGCATGGTAGTTTTATTTTTACTTTGCTTAAGGAAACTCCATACTGTTCTCCATAATGGCTGCACCAATTTAAATTCCCACCAACAATGTAGGAGGGTTCCCTCTTCTCCATACCCTCTCCAGAAGTTATTATTTGTACACTTTTTGATGATGGCCATTCTGACCAGTGTGAAGTGACATCTCATTGTAATGCTGAATTGCACTTCTCTAATAATTAATGATGTTGAGCATCTTTTCATGTGCCTTTGGCCATCTGTCTCTCTTCATTGGAGAAATGTCTATTTAGGTCCTGTGTTCATTTTTTGATTGGGTTGTTTACACCCTGAGCTCATTTATTGTGAGACCTGTTTAAGGAAAAATTTGAGGCCAGCGTTGAAGGTAGTTACTCTGGAGAGAAATTGCTGCCATTTCTACATTTCACATGGAAGCAACGTCACCTTTAACAAATTGTTCACCTGAGATTGCCTGATATCCAGACAGTGTGAATTTGGTATGCAAACCTGCTGTGATGTTGACTTGCGATTATGAAATCTAAAGAAAACAAACAAACAAATGTTCCCCTCCTGAAAGTCAAAGTTTATATATAAGGCTGTTCTCCTTGAAGTCATGAACTGTGTATACTTTAGAAATAAGGTTGGGCAATTATAGTTAACTGTTTCAGTAAGGATTAAGTCTTATGTATCCAAGTTTAATGGAGCAAAGGGTCTCTTATGAGCTTTCACACAATTCAGTAGGCTATGGGCTTTATCCACAGTGGACTGAAAGTTAATAAGTTTTATCAAATGTTTTCAAGGCAAAAGAAAGTTTTAATGCTCTGGTAAGCTCTCTGCATCCCTCTTACAATGAGGTTTAGCTTTTGAATATTCTATACCTCCTTTCCAACTGATTAAGTTAAACATATTTTAGTCACCATTCTTGTTGTTTTTAGTATAAAGATGGGTACTTAATCTACCTAGTTGCTATGAACAAAAGTCTGTAGGTATTTTTAAAAGTAATACACACACACATGCACACACACACGTATACACACATCCTGAGTAGAAGTTGTTTGACCACAAAATTATCAGAACATTTCATGATAGTAACATTAGTCAAGATAATGAACATTATAAATATATAGTTATATATGAAATATTTTATTTAACAAAGATTGGACATTATTTCAATGAGAATATTTATCTTTACTTTTACAATATAAAAAAAAAAAAAAAACAGATGCTTGGTATGAATTGACCAAGAAACACCAATATCTTGAATTTGGCTTTCCACTGTCCCTAATGCTACAGCTTGATGATTAAACAGTCTATTCTGAGGCATACACAATAACTCTTTAAAAATGTCTTACACCTGATAAAAGAAATGAAAGTGAAGTTGCTCAGTCATCGCTTTGTGACCCCGTGGACTATACAGTCCATGGAATTCTCCAGGGCAGAATAATGGAGTGAGTAGCCTTTCCCTTTGCCAGGGGATCTTCCCAACACAGGATCGAACCCAGGTCTCCTTCATTGCAGGCAGATTCTTTACTAGCTGAGCCACAAGGGAAGTCCCATAAATGAAATAACCAGTCTCCAAAAGGCAAATACTGAAGTTAGCCCCTTGCTTCTGATGAATGGGTGAAACTACTTTCCATTTAAGATAAATCCCACACAAAGGAACTAAAATTTAATAACAAAAAGATCTCCCGTAGTAAAATATACAGAGGTAGAATTATTCCAGAATTGGTTATTTTTTTCTTTGCACTTTGATTTCATGGTCTTGTCTTTATATTTTTTCAAGTGAGTTCTCATGTTTCTAAAAGATGACTGTTTCATTTTCAGATGTCACATTCAAATAGGACAATGTTGTTGTAGGTAGAAATTCATTTTTTTATGATAATGAGAAAAACTTTTCTAGAATTTACCAGAGGACTTGCTCTCTGCTGTCATTGCCAAATTGATGCTGCTGTACATACCACTGATTACCATATTACCAGGATGAGCTTAATCTAATTAGAACTTACACCTGAGTGTCAAATAAGGCATTGCACTGAGGAGTGAGAACATTTTAAAAATCATGTCAACATTAATAAGTATAGGGGAGAGAAGGGATTATTAGTATGTCCAACTTTAGAAATTCCCTGTGAAGACTGTCTTCTATAAGCCCTTACAATATTGATAATTGCAAAAGTTCAAAAATAGCTATGGTGGAAACCTGTATCTAGTATCGTCTGTGGGCCTATCATTGCCATTGGTGGTTGCCAGATGCAGGGGATGGGGGGGTTCACATATTGGGTAACTGAAGAGCCTGGTGGGCTACAGACCACAGAGTCACAAAGAGTCGGGCAAGACTGAGCAGAGTGCAGAAGCAGCAGCAGCATGTGTGTGTGTGTATATATATACTGAAACATACATTTTAGAAAGACTAAGCAACATTCCCAGAGACATAAAACCCACACATGGAAATCTGTCAATCCTTAGAAACAGCATCTCTATCTGCCGGTACAGCTTCCTGTACATGTTTAAGCATAAACATTTAAATACAGAAATGAGTAGTAACATACATGTTTATTTTAATGTATTTCAATATAGCACTTATTCATTGCATATCAAATTTTTTAAAGGCTGGAACCATCTACCTTTCATCTGTACATGCAAAAACACCAAATGTCAATGTATGACGTTTTTAATCAAAACAAGAATGAGGTTTACACTAGATGGGCATAAACTCCGGAGGTTTTGTCCTATACCATGATTCTAATATTGACACTGACTACAGGCTTTGAAATGCTTCCTATCACGATGTGCTATCCTTCACTTGATCTTATGAAGGGAAGTTTTACTAGACTAGAAAAATTATGAATGATTAAATATTGGTATACTCATTTGTCCAGCCTCATTTTTTCCTTGCAGTAAATATATTTGATGAAAGATCTTCAAAAGGAATGCCTAGAGGAGGGGAAAGGAGATGTATTACTGATTCTTAGCAATTTAATTACAAATGTGTTTCTGGAAGAGGGTCTTGTCTTCTTTTTGCCTTCATCAGTGGTTAGAATTTCTCATTTCAGGTTACAAAAATAATGTTATTTTGTTTAAAAGAAAAAAAAAAGCCACCACCTGATTCTTCTTGCTTCATCTTAAAATAAGTTAAAGGACTTCTTGGATTTTATTTTTATTTTGCTGGTTAAAGCATTACCACCCTTCTCCCTCCTTATTGGCAGCATTCTGAAGAGGAGAGCAGCTCGTATGTTCACCTAATAAAATTATTGATAAGTTATATATTAAGGGGGGGAGAAATGAACAGACTTCTTAACTTACCACAGAATAGCACAAAATAAAATAAACACAAGATGTTTTCTTCTGAGTGTCAACCTTGCTTTTCCAACTACTAAACTCCTTTCTAGCTTACTCTGGTCTCAACAGCATTTAAAAGGAAAACTTCCCTTGGTTTCTTAGGTGTGATTTATAACAAACATTAAGTTTAAAATTAGTTTTTTTTTTTTTGTTGTTGGAATTTCTCTGAGTCAAGTCCCCTTAGGAAATTACCACCCTCACTTGAACCGGCATGTTCTGTAGCAGAAGAGTTATAGCTCAAAGGACAACATTCATTAAGGAAAAGTTAAGAAGGACTGGGGAAATCAAAGAGGTGGCAAGAACAAAATTCTGATTTAATTTGTTCAGCCAGTTTCTGAAAGGACTGAGTTCTCCTGTCTCTACCACAAAATGCAATTTACTTCACAAAAAAATAAAGAACATCATCCTTTCACAATCACATGCATACTTCATTCTCCTTCAGAGAAAGTGAACAGGCTGCCATAGAGAACTTAATTCAGGAGCTTTCACATTCTTTTCAGTGGTAGACGTTAGAAGCTAGTTCAATATAAAAGTAAGTTATGAATAAAGCTAAAGAATGACATAGACACAATTATCAGGAGGAACTGCCCCTATATCATTAAACCTAAGACATTGATTTTTACAGCAGCAGATTGATTAGGCTTTATTTTGTCTTGTTGAGAAATAGATAAGTGAACATTAATTAAAAGAGCATTTAACCATAATCATTCCTCTTTAAAGACTTTATGAAAAACTAATTCTAATGAAAATTTACACAAAATTTATACAAAATTTCATCATAGAATAATGAGTGGAATAAGATCAAAACCATATGGTTTAAACGAGGATGGGGAAGATCCCCTGGACATGAGTTTGCACAAGCTCCAGGAGTTGGTGATGGTCAGGGAAGCCTGTCATTGCTGCAGTCCATGGGGTGTCAAAGAGTCGGACATGACTGAGTGACTGAACTGAACTGAACTGAGGGTGAGGAAAATCTCCTGGAGGAGGAAATGACAACCTACTTCAGTTTTCTTGCCTGGAAAATCCCATAGACAGAGGAGCCTGGCGGGCAACAGTCCATAGGTTGCAAAGAGTATTACAAGGCTGAGCGACTGCACACACACACACAGAAATTTACTTTCTTGCGGTTCTTGAATACTACAAGCTCAAGTTTCTGGCGAGAACTCTCTTCCTGACTTATGGACAGGGATGGAGTAGGGTGAGGCTGGGAGGAGGAACTTTCTGGTCTCTTCTTGCTTATCTACCTATGTTCATAGTAATATTATTCACAATACCCAAAAGGTGGGAACCACCCACATGTCCATCAGTAGATGAATCAATAGACAAACCAGAATGGAATATTATTCAGCTTCAAAAAAAGAAGGAAATTCTGACACATGCTACAACATGGATGTATCATAAAGATATTTATGCTAAAAAAAAATAGTGCTGAGTGAAATAAGCCACAGAAGTACAAATACTGTGCAATTCTACTTATATGAATTACCTGGAGTAGTCAAATTTATAGAAACAAAAAGCAGAATGGGTGAAAATAGAATGGAGAGCAGTTTGATGGGTACAATGTTTTAATTTGGGAATATAAGAATTTCTGGAAAAAAAATGGATAGTGGGGATAACTGAACAGCAAGATAAATGTACTAATGCCACTGAAATGTACACTAAAAAATAGTTAAAATGGTAAATCTTATGTATATTTTACCATATTAAAAATTATATGAAAAGTGTGTTGCTAAATGAATTCAAACAATACAAAAATACACGAAGCAAGTATATCTCAATATTTATATGTAAATCTTTAATTCATTTGCCTTTATTTTGGTGTTAGGAATGAGGTGGGATATATATTAGGTATTGTTGCTGTTGTTTAGTCGCCCAGTCATGTCTGACTCTTTTGCACCCCTTGGACTGGGGTTATCCAGGCAAGAATACTGGAGTGGGCTGTCATTTCCTTTCTTCAAGGCCTCTTCCTGACCCAGGAACCTGCATCTCCTGCACTGTGCGCAGATTCTTTACCACTCAGCCACATGGGAAGTCAGGAATGAAGTGGATCCAGCCGTAAAAAATAAAAGATAAAAACTATATGGGAGGTATTACTACTAAACTATATGGAGAGGTATTACTGCTGATCCAGTAGATATAGGTCTTGAGGGTTTCATTTGTTGTTGCTGTTGCTGTTTTCCTTATCCATGTAGTAGTTGTACTTATGGGCACGTACACATACAGTTACCCCAAGGTGTCTTAGAATTAGTGATATCTGACTGATTGATAGGTTTGAAGAATTGAGACTGACTGGTCCAGGGCTAGAATCTGTGTAACATGGCTTATAACCATTTGCTAGTTGACTCTAAGCATGTTTTCAATACTTAAAATAACTATAAATCAGTTAAATCTAATGAAATAGACAATCACTTTTTCTTCATAAATACCTCAATCTGACTAGGAAAGAGGATCATAAAACTGTAAAGAATTGCTCTTCCTCTAATCACACAAAGATCTCTCTCCTTCAAAGGTCTACTGAGATTAGTTTTTGCGCCTCACTGAACACCTATATCTCACCTCACCTACAACTTCTTCTTGAGAAGAAAACTTGACTAAAGAAAAGAAATCCTGAACCATAGGAAGGTAGGACTTGAGACAATACTTAGGAAAGAAATTATTTCCTTTGAGAAAACGAGACAGAACCCCTCAACCCCAACCCCTCGCCAACTTCGTTATGTCTAATTTGCATCATCAGAGTTGAATTCAATTTTCTTTTCAGACATAATTGATACAGGGGGCAAAGTTTACAAGACCACTTTACATTGCTTGAGTAGTGGGATAAGTTGAGGGTGAGAGAAATAGGAGGATCCTACTATCAAAAATATGAAGCTAGAATCTGAAGCCATAAATCTTTAATTTGCTATCAGAAGTGCAAGGCAGAAATTTAAGTTCAAGAACTGCTGATTTAGAAACACTCTAATCTTTGCCATTGCACATATCTAAATTGTTTAGACTGTTCTGTTTCCCTCTGGTGATTTGCCTTAAGATCCATTATAAGAAAACTGCTTATCAAAGAAATATAAATGCAGTACTATCTCACCTACATTAAAACATAAAAACACTGGACACATAGAAACAGAGACTAGAATGATGGCTTCCCAAGACTGAGGGCTTGAAAGAATAGGGAGATATAGGTCAAAGAGTGGGCTTCCCAGGTGGCTCAGTGGGTTAAGAATAGGCCTGCAATGCAGGAGACACAAGTAGATACAACTTCATGCTCAGGAAGATCCCCTGGAGGAGGGTTAGCAATAAGAGGAAATTCAGTTTAATCTGTAGAGAGAAGCGAGGTCCCGAAGTGACTATGCCAGTGATGGAGGCTTCTGAATGTGAGGAAAGCAGCCTGCATTGAATGTCCTTAATTAGGGGATGAAAGGAAAACGCAGGGCAATGATTTAAACTTGAGAAAGTGTGTTGTACCTCAGCATTTATAAGAGAGCCTTGAGGAAGATAAAGTTAAAAGGTAAAGTGAAAAAAGTTTGGAATGTACATTTGATACCAAACCATCAGAATGAACTTATTCTACACAAGCTTTCACCTATATACCTTTGAATTTTAGGAAAGGGAAATAGGTTCTATGTTGTTAAAATCTGCCAAACACTAGAAATCAAATTTTAGTTTGAAATATCATAAAACCTAAGAATGTTTTAAATCCTAAAGTTTAGGAACAGCCTTTGCTGTATTTTCGCCCAGTGCCGGACCCTCTAGATCCCAGCTTTAGCCCTTTTCTCATCTTCCTCCTCAGAACAGCTGGAGAAATCTTTCAAGATTTTCAGTGGTTTAAATTATTTTAATCACTACTTACAGGCTGATAAAATGCAACTTTGGTGCCAGTTTTCCCCTTTCTGCACAATTTCCCTTGGCAATTCCAATCATCTCAAATCCGTTGGAGGCTCAGGTGGTAAAGAATCTGCCTGCAATCCAAAAGAACTGGTTTTGATTTCCTTCACTAGTTTCCAGAACACTCCCATCACCTGACTTCCCTCTGTCCTTTCAATTTACTCCTTCGCAGTCATCTCCCAACTATACATTATTAAGGTTGTGCTTAGTCGCTCAGTCATGTCTGACTCTTTGCAACTCCATAGACTGTAGCCCCTCTCTCCTTGGGGATTCTCCAGGCAAGAATACTAGAGTGGGTTGCCATGCCCTCCTCCAGGGGATCTTCGGAACACAGGGATGGAATTCAGGTCTCCCACATAGAAGGTGGATTTTTTACCATCTGAGCCACAAGGGAAAATTATGAGGGTAAATGAGAGGAAAAAGTAAAAATTATTTTACTCCAGAAAAAGAATTCTGGAATATTCTTTTTCCTCTAAGCACTCCTGTTTGATGTGCACTGACTTAGTCTTCTCTTTGCACTTATTTTCTTGATGATCTTATACAACCCTAGTCACTTTCAGTTTTGATCTCCCACCAGACCTCTACAGGAATTTCAGACTAATACATGTGCGAGCCTATTAGTTTGTTTTTTTTTTAACGTTTCTAATTAGCCTATCAAATTTGGCATTTCCAAAACTGATATTCTGACCTCTTTGACTCCAAACCTGTTCCAATTGCTGTTTTCCTCACCTCAGTTGATGGCAGCTCTCCTCCTGGTAGACTAAAATATCTCTGAGGAGGCATTTTTTAAGTCCTCTTTCTTTCTCTCTGGTGGCTCAAACAGTAAAGTATCTGCCTTGCACTGTGGGAGACCCGGGTTCAATACCTGGGTCTGGAAGATCCTCTGGAGAAGGGAATGGATACCCACTCCAGTATTCTTGCTTGGAGAATTCCATGGCTAGAGGAGCCTAGTGGACTACAGTCCATGGAGTAGCAAAGAGTTGGATACGACTGAATGACTAATACCAATTACAGCTAAACCAGTTTTCTTAGATACTCACCAGTTACCACTTTCAGTCACTGTATAATATCACCTGCAACACATACCTATATAAACACAACCAGAGGTCATCTCCCAATTATATATTGTGAGGGTAAATGTACCGTCATAATATAAATGTACTCTCATAATTTACTTTTTATCTCCAACAATTAACACTACTGCTAAGTCACTTCAGTCGTGTCTGACTCTGTGCAGCCCCATAGACAGCAGCCCACCAGGCTCTCCCATCCCTGGGATTCTCCAGGCAAGAACATTGGAATGGGTTGCCATTTCCATCTCCAATGCATGAAAGTGAAAGGTAAAAGTGAAGTTGCTCAGTCGTGTCTGACCCTCAGCGACCCCATGGACTGCAGCCCAGCAGGCTCCTCCGTCCATGGGATTTTCCAGGCAAGAGTACTGGAGCGGGGTGCCATTGCCTTCAAGCTTATAACAGAAGTCTATTAAATGGTGAAGTATTAAATGTATAAAAGAGGAGAAATTGAGTAAGGTGGTCCCATACAGTGACTAAGTAGTGATGGGAATAAGGTGAAGTCTAGATCTCGGGAAATAACTCACATGAGAAAGGCTCTGAAGGAGTTTCGGGGGACAGAACACAGGCATGTACAAAAGACAACCATGGGAAGACACAGTGAGAGAGCGCCATCTGTAGGCCAAGGAGAGAGACCTGGAGAAGACCCTTCCTGTATAGCACTCGGTGGAAACCAACCAACTTTGATCTTGGACTTCTAACCTCCAGAATTGTGAGAAAACAAATTTCTGTTGTTTAAGCCATACAGTCTGTGGTATTATGTTAGATTAGCCCTAGCAGACTATTTCAGGTTTTAGCAGGTCATGTCATTATATGCCAAAATCAGTATGTGCCAGTTAGTATGTCTAGATGAAAAAATTACCTCTATAAAATTAAAAAAAAAGACTGGTCTTCTACTTGAAGAGCAGACTAGAGTTCAGTTGTAAGCCTGTATATATTATCTGAGAGAGAAAAAGCTATTTGATGAGAAGTTGCTGTTTTCCATCAAGATTTAAATGCAATTATAATAAAACCATGTTTGCTTGCAGTCGAGTTAGATGTTTAAACAAGTCGATAAATTTTTGGAAACACAGGAAGGAAAGATGTTTTGTTTACTTTTATTTCCACATTAATTTTAGTACTGACAGAGAGTGACTAAGCGATGGCCTCAGAGACCACTAAAACCATTTCATTCACAAAATGGGTGTTTTATGAGTAAGCACTCTGTAGACTGATCCTCTGTCAGGAGGACTGCTCAGGGCTCAGCAGATGGTCACTGGAGTTTGAATGCATCTGTTCACTCTCGCTCCTCTTGTCAGTACAGAATCCACTAAAGATAAAGTCTTTCACATAATAATGTTATCTGCCTACAAAGACTGTGTTATATCTGGCAAGGACCAGGAAATTGGATAATTTTGATGAATGTGATTAAAATAAAATCAAGGTGTGAAAATGTTTTGATGGCATGAAAGTGAAACTGAAAGTAAAGTTGCTCAGTCATGCCCGACTCTTTGTGACCCCATGGATAATAGCCTGCACCAAGCTCTTCCATCCATGGGATTTTCAAGGCAAGAGTACTGGAGTGGGTTGCCATTTCCTTCTCCAGGGAATCTTCCCAACCCAGGGATCGAACCCAGGTCTCTCACATTGTAGACAGACGCTTTACCATCTGGGCCACCAGAGAAGTCAAGTTTGACAGCATAATAGAAGCTATATCCTACAAGACAGAGTAGCAAATGCAATGTCATGAACTGACTGATGTTTGAACTATTAAAGTAACTCACAAATTAAAACACAACTGCAATAATGAAATGAGTTTCAATTTCAAAAAGGTATAAGTAACCCAAACCCTGAAAAAACTTAATTTTCTAATATGTTTTTCTTTTTTTTCATATGAAAAGCAATCACACTGAAAATATTAAGCACCTGCTTGGCTCATACAAAGTAGTTAGTTCTGAGGGTTGGCAACAGCAGAAATAGTATTTCTGCCTTTTAGAACTAAAAAAGCTTTAAAACAAAAGATATACCAAAAAGTAAGAATAATGGAAGGGAGGTGAGGTGAGGTGAAGTCACTCAGTCGTGTCCGACTCTTTGTGACCCCATGGATTGTAACCTACTAGGCTTCTCTGTCCATGGGATTCTCCAGGCAAGAATACTGGAGTGGATTGCCATTTCCTTCTCCAAATGGAAGGGAAGCACTTATAAATTACACCTGAGTGGTCCACCCAGTCAGGTGTAAAGATGGTCAGCTAAAAAGTCACATGGAGAAGAAAACAGGTTAACTCTGAGGATCTGGTTGTGACAGGGATGTAGGAAATAGGCATCATTCATAGTGAAAGTATTATTAAAAGAAGGATGCAGTCAGCATTCTAGGGGTGAATTCAGCTATACTGGCTAGAGTAGTCTAGTGGCTTTCAATCCTTTTTAAGACATTGACTACAATATATTTTACTACATTTCATCTTGTTTTAATTTCAAATTTACAGATAAGTTGCGTCACGCTTTTCTCACACTCATCAGTTATCAGATACTGACAGTTATCCTCTTTTACTTTAACATTTTTATCTCTTGCTCTCTCTGAGAGTATGTGGCCCTCCCCTGACCTGCCTCTGTGATTCTCTAGTGCTTTAATGCCTGGAACTACAGGATAGCCCAGACATGCGTATCACTTTCTCTGGTTCAGCCCTATTATTAGCTACACTCCTTGTTCCTTTTTTATTGGCAACAGTTCTTAGAAAATAAAACTGGACACTGAGTATATTCATAGCTTCTACGCCTTACCAGTGAACAGAACTTGAACATATGCATATTTCTGTATCTACTGCAAAGAGCTGACTCATTGGAAAAGATCCTGATGCTGGGAAAGATGGAGGGCATGAGGAGAAGGGGTTGACAGAGGATGAGACGATAGGATGGCATCACTGACTCAATGGACATGAGTTTGAGCAAGCTCTGGGAGATGGTGAAGGACAGGAAAGCCTGGCATGCTGGAGTCCATGGGGTCTCAAAGAGTCAGACGTGACTCAGCAACTGAACAACAACACAGCTAATGAGCTCTTATTGATGTCTCTAATTTTATCCAACACATTGGGATACCTTCTAGATATATTTTTCTTTTTAACATTTTTAACTCCCTTCCAAACCAGTGAGAAATCTGGCCCATATTATACATTTGCTTTAACTCAGCAAACAGAATACAGTTTCAAAATTGGTAATATACTACTAAACAACAAATAAAAAGGAAACCTACAAACAAGAGTTCAATATTTGTTTACTGTCTTTTTATTTTTTGGTAGTAAAATTTAATTAGAGGGAAATGAACCAAGCTTAAATGTATAATTTATTGAGTTTTGATAAATGCATATACTAAGAATATTTCCATCACCTCATAAAGTTAACATTTGGCTATTTTTCATCAATACTTTCACCTTCTTTTTTTTTCTTGTTCTATTTTTTATTTTTTTTAATTTCAATTTATTTATTTTAATTGGAGGCTAATTACAATATTGCATTGGTTCTGCCACACATCAACATGAATCAGCCACGGGTGTACACGTGTTCCCCATCCTGAACCCCCCTCCCACCTCCCTCCCTGTACCATCCCTCTGGGTCATCCCAGTGCTGTTATAATTGTTTCCATCATGGATTGGTTTTCCTTGTTTTAGAATATATTACAAACGGAATCATATAGCATTTGGAATCATACAGCATTTCAAGAAATCATAATTTCTTGAATTGGACACGTTTGTCAATATTTTTGCAGAGACATCTATTTTTATATGTTTTAGTAGTTTATTATTACTGATGAGCATTATTTTTGTTATATGAATTTACCACAGAATATTTATGTATTTTTCTATGAACAGACAGCAGAGCCACTTCACATTTTTCACTCTTATATAGAGCAGCTCTAGATATTCTTGTGTCAGACTATTTGTAGACATGGAATTTCAGTGATCTTGGTAGGCAGAATTTCAGGGACAGGTATATACCTTTATATATATCTTTATAATAGGCAACCAAACTTTTTTTTTTTTTAATAGAAGGTGTATTATTTACATTCTTATCAGCACGTATGAGAGAACTAGTTGTTAGAAATCCTGACCAACATTTACTGTTAAGATTTTTAAATTTTAGCCGCGTGTGTGTGTGTGTGTGTGTGTGTTAGGAATCCTGACCAACATTTGCTGTTAACAGACTTTTAAATTTTAGCCTTTCTAGTGTATGTGTGTGTATTTGACTTTAAAATTTTCCTTATGAATAATGTTGAACTTTTCTCTCATCTTTATTTCACACTTTACATCTTTGTGAACTATCGAAGGTTTTTGCCCATTTCTTAGATTGCCCTTTTATTGCTGAGTTTTAAGAGTACTTTACATATTTTTATACAGGATTCTTGTCAGTTAAATATCAGCTCACTGTACTTCTTTATTCTATAAATTTGTGCTTTTCACCAAATTCTAAGAATTACTGGTGTTAAATTTCCAACTGTGCTTCTATCCTTCTTTCAGTCCTCTCATTCTGCATTTGAATGACATGCATGTTAGACCTTTTTGATATCATCACAAAGGTCATGGGATCTCTGTTATTTCTTTCATTTTTTACTCCTGTGCTTGATTTTCAGATTAAGTCATGACTTTTGACCTTTTTTCAGGCTCAGGGATTATTTATTCCCTGACCAGTTCCTAACTGTATTGTCATAATCTAGTGAATCATATTTGAGCTTTTCACTTCTACTATGCTCCTTTTAAAAACAGACTTTATATTAAATGTTTTTAGTTGCTCTAAAAACAAAAAGAACTTCAACTAGTAAAGAGAAAAAAAAAAAAAAAAAAAAGTCCCTCCTCCAGGGCCTGGGTCATATTCTAGGAAGCTTCAGGTCCTAGGCTGGGGCTGGAAACCAGGTCTCTTCGCCCAGGTGGGAGGAGGTGGCTAAATTTTGTCCACCTGCTTCAGGCCGGTCTTGCCTAGGCTGGAGGTGAAAACTATAGAGCTTGCAATTGCAGCTGGTAACACCTGACTCTGATGGGAACAATAGATTGCTGCTGAAAAATCATCTACTCCAGAATCCAGTCAGACTCTGGAACCTTCTAGGTGGTACTTACTATTAATATTTTAACACCTCAAGTAGGAAGCAGAGGACTAAAAACAATGATAAGTCCAAGGAGAGGACCCTTGAAGATGATGAAGAGGAGAAAAGGTTCATCAATAGGAAGGACCAGCTGTACTAGGAGCTTAAATTTAGATGTCGATGACTCACCTTGTGTCACCTCTGTTCTCAGAAGCCTACTGCATCCGCTCAGCACCAGCAGGGGTACCATTTCCCAGACCACTTTTGCCAACGAGATGCTGGCTAAGAACAAAGTGAGGTGGGTTCAGACAGTGCCCCACGGAGATATGGTTAAAGTCTACCTGCAACACGGAGCCAGGGCTTTCAGGTGGCCTCGGGTGGCCTCGATGTACCGAATGCAGGTTACAAGTACTGACACAGTGGAGAGAAGCTTCAAGCGGCTGCAGATGATCTGAATATCGAAGGCAAGGTCAGGATTCCAGTTTCCTTGGGGGCTTTTATGGAAATGCCCCTCCATCTTGGGGATGACGGGAAAAGGAGTCAGCCCTTGATGCCGGACGGGCCGCGCTGGGAAGACCCTGCGGGCCAAGGCGGTAGCTCCCGAATCACTGGTGCTGTTCCTGCGAGGAGCCGCCTGGAGTCCATGGAGCGAGGCCTCCGCCCAGCGCCCCGCAACAGGTGCGCCGCGGAGATCCACGCCCGGAGCAAGAAGCACTCCACCCACGTGTCCTGCTTCTCCAGCTCCGAGGAGGGCAGATGCTCAGCTACCTCCTGGTGGAGATGGATGGACTGGGCATAACCAACCAATCGTCCTGGTGTCCACCCACGAGCTAACACGTTGGAGTCCGTCCTGCTGAAGCTCGAGCCCCAGCACTGAGGCGCGTTCCCGCGGGTCTGGGAGGAGCCGCCGGCCACGCTGCGTGGAACGCGCGGGCAGGTCTAGTTCCCCGCGTCTCGTGTGGAGCACATCACCGCCTCCAACGCACTGAGAGCGAGCTTCTCTCCAGCGAAAGGCGGAAGGTGGCTGTGATTCTGAGTTAAGCAGTGCTTCTGTCTGCAGGTGGCTGGAACACAAGGAGCCAGTGAGGACGGTCTCCATCACATCAGAGACAAACACTCGCAAACTAGACTGCTTAGATGCTTCCCAAGAAACTAGCACCTCTTACCATGAACCGCTTTTGGAGATGTGCATGGCTCCAGGGTGGCCGCTCCCCTCTGGACACCATCTCTCTCTCAGTAAAGTCAGTTTCAGAGATGCACGACCCACAACTACTACTGCAGAACTTGCGGTGGCGGGGGCTGCGGGTGGGGGGTGGTTGTCCTGATTTGCTGGGGTTCCTTATCCCGCAGCAGGTCAGTTTTACCACCTAAAAGCCTCCAGGACTGATTGCCCTCGAGAGAACACAGGTGATAAATGTGAGGAACAATGGGGCCTTTCTCCTAGCTGTGGTCTGAGAGTGTGGTTCCAGCAAGCCCTCATCCTAATCTGTTCTGGGTCCCAGGATTCGGGAAGGGGGTGAAATAGTTTCTTGGTACTTTCTTTAGGCTTAGTGTAAATACATCATTTTATAATCTTAAATTTAGATGTCGATATATTGTGTTAAAATAAGAAAAGGCAAGCATATGCAAGTAACCTTAGACAACTGGAAATGCACACACTACATTCACTCATGAGCAAGGCAAGTAGAAGTGCACACTGAGAAATAAAACATAAAGCGCTCCGTCTTTCAATGAGTAAGGAGAAACAGAACTGGCTTCAGGGAAATTACGGAAAATGCAGGCTTGGAAACAACTATTAGTTTTGTGAATCTCTGATATTTTTTGACAGTTGAAGGAATTTGGAAGATGGGAGTAGTTAAGGAAAGAATAGAGTTAGCATGGAAAGGCAGTGATTGCGAGATACTAATCCTTAGATATTAGTCATTTAAAAGGAGGGCCGTAGTTTAAAGATAAAATAATAGCATCAGTGTTCAGTGGTTATCTCTGTGTTAGTTGGTTGATGAATTTAAAAGTTACCTGTTTGCTGAAATTAAAACTTATAAAGGAGAATGAGAACTGAAGCATACAGGGCTTGGATTGGTCTGTAACTGAAAACTTAAATAGAGAAATTAGTTTTTGGCAGTGGTGCAGATGCTTTCTGGCCTGAGGCTAGAGGGTAGGAAGAAGGAGTTATGTAGTAGAGAATGAGGACAGACATCACTTTAGATAACTTTGATTTCTCAACAAATATGTTGGATTAGTATCAGTGAATATGGAACTGAGAAAAATGGAAAAGTTTTGGAACAGATTTGGGGAAGTACAGCCAAAAATGAATGGATAATGATGTGAAAGTTGCTCAGTCGTGTCTGACTCTTTGCAACCCCATGGACTACACTGTCCATGGGATTCCCCAGGACAGAATACTGGATGGGTAGCCGTTCCCCTCTCCCAACCCAGGTACCGAACCCAGATTTCCCGCACTTTAGGCAAATTCTTTACCAACTGAGTCACAAGGGAAGCCCAAAAGGTGAATGGAAGTATTGTAAAAATATTTGGGGGCTGAATAGATCTTAGTATCATTCCCATAGTAAGAATTCAAAATGTTGATATAGGGTATGATTATCATGAGATAAGAATTCTGCATAAATAAAAGAAAACTAGCCCAGATAATGAAAGATAATGAAAGAAAGCTATCTTAGAGGAAAACAGATTTTTATCCTTTCTCTCCCTCTTGATTTCAAATGGATGATTTTTAAAACATCCATACATAAAATCTTATCAATATCATAACTTATTATCCTAAGGGATTTTAAAAATCATTTCATTTGAGCATAGTTCCTGAAGAATATGTTTTCCTTACTTTTCCTATAATTTTATCTTTTCTTTATTGATTATTAGCTTATTATTAATGTCCAAATGGGCTTTCCTACTGGCTCAGACAGTGAAATATTTGCTTGTAGGGAGGGAGACTTGGGTTCAATCCCTGGGTCAGGAAGATCCCCTGGAAAAGGTAATGGCTACCCATTCCAGTATTCTTGTCTGAAGAATCCCATGGACAGAGGATCCTAGTGGGCTAAAGTCCATGGGGTTGCAAAGAGTTGGACAAGACTGAGCGACTGTTCACTTTCACATATAATGTAGGAGATAAACAAAGTTTACAGAACTCACCATTCAGGTAAAGCATTCTTTTAAAGTCTAACATTCATGTGTAGATAATAGTGATATATAATATTATGCATTCTAGTAATGATAGACAATGCATATAAGTAAACTCTGTACCAACAATCTGTTTGTACAATTGAAATATTGTATAAATTCAGTTCTGCAGAGTTTCTTCAAATAAAAGTGTTAAAAGCATTCAGTTGTGACCAGGAACATCATCCTTTGTATCAGACCACACAGAGATTTTCCAGAATGAGGCCAACGTAAGTGTATACGTGTTCTTTTGTAGTCCTTTGAATGTGTAAAGCTGGTTCTATGCAAATGTTTCTTTTCTGCTTAAGAGGACATGACTTTTTGTGTGTGGCAATAGGACACATGGATGAGCACTGCACAACCGCGGATGGTTGTAATTTACCCTCCATTTCTTGAGAAAAGTCCCAGGAATTGAATTTTTAAGGATGACTTCAATGGAAATCTTCACAAGAAAAAAAAAAAAAATCAGCTAATGTTATAGTCAACATTATTTACATTAGTTATTGGACTTATTAGCTGAGAACTTCAAATTAGTTCAACTGAACAACTATGTAAGTAACATATTTATCCTGATATTATAAAGCAAAAAAATGAAAATTATATTTCTCTAGCTATTGATATTTTATTACTTTTCCTATAGGATTTCCTTGAATTTTCTGTCAGATTCTGTATTTCAAAAAACCAAAAAAAATCTTCTATTACATATATTAATATTTTTTTTTCCTGAGTTTCCTCTTAGGTTTCTTTTTTCCTTTTTCCTTCCTCCTACCTTTCTTTTTCTCTTTCTTCCTTAGAGGACCATGTTTTTCCCCTTTACATATATTTTTTTGCATATTTTCCTCAATTACAAACATTATCTCTGTTTAGCATATTGACATGTCACTGTAATTTCCTATTACATGCTTATCTCAAATGTTAGGTTCTCCTTGGCAATTTATATTTAACACTGAGGCATGAAGAATCAGCTTAGAACATCCTTCACTACACACTGGCCCCACTGCCACATTACTGACTAATTGGGTCAGCACTAAACAATAAACAGAATATTCTGGTCATATTTGCTTTCTAGAAAATAATAACATCATCATTTATTTCTCTCATAAGTTTGATTGTTATCTTTCTAAATATTGAACTAGAGAATGGGTGATGGGAATCAAAATACTCAGATCAAATCATCTTAGCTTCTTGCTTTTCTTTTTAATGGACAGGCAATAAAGGTAATAAAAAGGTGAACGTACCTATTACATCTAGTCTATTACCTGTTATGTCCAGTCAAAGCTATGATTTTTCCAGTAGTCACATATGGATGTGAGAGTTGGACCATAAAGAAAGCTGAGCACTGAAGAAATGATGCTTTTGAACTGTGGTGTTGGAGAAGACTCTTGAGTCCCTTGGACTATAAGTAGATCCAACCAATCCACCCTAAAGGAAATCAGTCCTGAACATTTATTGGAAGGACTGATGTTGAAGCTGAAACTCCAATACTTTGGCCACCTGGTGTAAAGAACTGACTCACTGGAAAAAACCCTGGTGCTGGGAAAGATTGAAGGCAGGAGAAGGGGATGGCAGAGGATGAGATGGTTGGATGACCTCACGAATTCAATGGACATGAGTTTGAGTAAGCTCAAGGAGTTGGTGATGGACAGTGATGGCGTGCTATAGTCCATGGGGTTGCAAAGAGTTGGACACGACTGAGTGACTAACTGAACTGAACCTATTACATATTTTTTTTTAATTATTGGTCAAAAAATGTTTTTTGGGTTTTCCCTACTTTATAAACCTTTAGGTAGTAGTAAGTCAGTTAGTTCAGCATAAATTATCACATGGAATAAAATATATAATGCAAATTCAGGGCTAAAAAGTTAGAAATAACATGAATGATTAAACATGTAAATAAAGGGAGATGAGATATCTTAGTATAACAGTAAGAGGTCTAATTTTTTTTCCTCTTTGTAAATTTGTATTTTGGATAGTAGAGTTAAGCTGCCACACTTGTTTCTTTTGATATGCATTCATTTATATTAAGCTGAAGGACTTTGAGACTCACAAATGGATTTCTCCAAAAAGACTCCTCCAATTTACATCATGCACTCATGGTTCAGTTCAGGATCAATGCCTTCATTAGTGGAGAGGCTCTATCATTTTCTGGAAGTAACAGTTACTGGAATGGTAAAATATTTCACATTCGATACTGGTGGTAAACTAGAATTTATGACCTATCCTAGTTGGCACTGAGAGCCCCATTTTCCCTTTCCAGCCTGCCCGTTGTCCTGATCAGAAAGAATACGTTTTCACTGTTTAGCCAAGTTATGTCTGAGATGGTTGCCAGGGTTTGGGAAGCACTTATGTAGCCTTCTTCATTTTCACACACAAAGAATGAGCGGGTAACATTTACTATGAATAAATCAATAAGACTGATGTACTAGAAATGCAGTTTGAAAAGGGCAGCAGCCTTCTAAAAGCTTTGGAAGCTAACTTTTAACTTTCGAAAGAGAGGTGAAAGTTGAAACTCACATAGAGGACTTATAACCATTATCTTTTTTTATGTGTATAAGAGAACTATAACTCACTGGGGCTTACAGCTACAGTAAGAACTTTTCCAGGAGATGAAGAAACATGATAATTGTTCATTCGTGCTGCAAGACACTTTGTTCAGTCTGTTTTTTAAAAAGCTGTTTATTTAATGCAATGTCCATGTATTGATCTGGAATTAGAATAAACCTTACTATATGACAATGTTTGTAACAGAGCTATTAGAGCAGAAACCAATCTTTATATTTTGTAATGTGATTCTATATGGAATATGCTTTCTTTAATTAAGTCAGAAAATAAATAATAGAGTTCCCATTCAATAACATATTGTTTTCTGATTAAATAATAATCACAAGGTACATTTGTTTAAGAATATTTATAAAGCAATAATTTGTGATAGTGACACTTTTTGGTTGACAAACCTTAACGAGGTACTGAAATTCTGACTTCAAAAACATTTTGGAGAATGCAATGTTTGTAGCTATAAATAATAGTAAGAAATTGCAGGATAGAAAATAACACCTGTGGAAAATCTTAAAGTCTTTTGTAGGCAAATGATCTATATCTAGAAGCAATGAAATAGTGGGGCTGCAGGTAACAGAGCTAATCCACTTTTATTTTAAGGTTATGTTTAGAAGATAAAGGAGTGTAGAGATAATCTTTCCGAAGGCTTACCACAGGTCCTAGAAAAGTTTATTCTTCTACAACAAACTTGGCAAGAATTCCTCAAAAACTAGGCAAATAGCATTTGATTTCAGGCTGCTTTATTCCTTAAGCAGATAAGAGGTATATTTTAAAGTCTCTCTGTTTCTTTAGTAGGTTGATTTTAACCATAAGTAAATTCTAAAGGCTTGAAAATGTCTCTTTTATTTTCTGGTTTATTCCATAAAAAATGGGTAATAGGAACAGAGTTATTAGAGAAAACGGGGTTTAAAAATTAAGATACTTGGTGTTTTGTCACTTTTAAAAATACTGTTTTAAAAGTTGCTGATGTGCTGTGTCTAAAGCATTATTTTATATTCTGAAGAAATGAAACAAGTGGGAGTTTGTGGAGAGAGTGATAGATGATGAATGTATGGCCTCTGTCCTGTAAGAATAATACTGTATAATGGAAGAATCAGATAATCACAGACATCAGATGAGAGTGATTTAAACAGAGGACCAGAGTATGGGTTGGGAGGAGAGAAAGCTAGGTTTTATGTTGCCATTTTGTTTCTCCTATACCTCGAGAACACATAGAGTTAACTGATATACTAAGATCAAGTGAGGAAAGACTGAAGTTTGTGTTATGTCAACAGTTCTTTGGAAGAAGAGTGACTAGGAGGAAAGATTCATATTATATCTATATCAGGGAAACTTTCATGACATTTCTAATTTGGAATCTCTGTTCTAGTGGCAAAGTTCCTTTTCTCTGCAATGTAATTTATCACTTCCATCTTTCATCATTTGAAGACCTGCTAACTTTTTTTTTTCTGAATTCCCCTAAACAATTCATTTTTCTCTTTAAACTGGCTTAGCAAACAGAAGCCTGGTGATTAGTAGAACAACATACATTTTCGATGCACATTTTCTGGGGACCTTATGACCTTCAAGAACATATTCCAAGGATCTTATTAATATATTTATTCCAGCAAATAAGGACCTCCCTAGAATACATATTTGCTGCTTCAATTTGAAGATCTTCTCAGTGTGGATATACAGATGTGAAAAATCTCTGTCATTCAAATTTCTTTGTGGAAACGAAGATTTTACTAATTAGAAACTCATTTTCTAAAAGCACTATTGTTTTTCCCAAAATGTAATTTTTTTTCATATAATTGCTGATAATCTACAGTCTTAGAAATAAAACTATAGTATTGTTATAGCAGAAGACTTGGAGAAGGAAATGACAACCTACTCCAGTACTCTTGCCTGGAAAATCCCATGGACAGAGGAGCCTGGTAGGCTATAGTCCATGCGGTCGCGAAGAGTCGGAGACGACTGAGCAACTTCATTTTCACTTTTCAATTTCATGCACTGGAGAAGGAAATGGCAACCCTCCCTAGTGTTCTTGCCTGGAGAATCCCAGGGACGGGGGAGCCTGGTGGGCTGCCATCTATTGGGTCACACAGAGTCGGACACGACTGAAGCGACTTAGCAGCAGCAGCAGCGGCAGAAGCCTTTCTCTCCATACCCCTCTCTTCTCTATCAAGTTTTCTTTCTGTCTCTCTAAAACCTAAAATTATTGTAGTTGTTAAAGAAAGTTAGTGAGAATCCAGATTCAAAACAGTGGTCCCACTAAGAAGTCTTTGCAGAAAAGATGAGAAATTGAAGGAAGATACAACAGAGAAGGTGGAAGAGTGAAGAATGAGTAGCACCCATTTAAAATCCACAGGACTGTGTAACTTGACTAGCTAACAGGGCACGGGCCCTGAGAAGAGAGAGTTCCTGGTCTGGCTAGTTGGGACAATAATTGAGGTGGTTTCTGTTCATTGCAGTACAGATTACCCAGAGAATAATTTTGGAAAGACAGAAAATCATTTGAAAATCAGGAAAAAAAAAGTCCCTGAGGTATTGAGATGATCCACAGGCCCTTGTTAAGCAAAGGGGTCAGTATATTGGGTCTCAAGTTAGAAGACCAGACTTCAGGCTATATATTGACATTTGAATTTCCCTGAGTTTGGCAATAAATGAAAGAAACAAATGGGTATGGCCCCATGAAATGGACAGGTAAATACAAGGAAAAAATCTTCATGGAGCTCTTGGAAACAAAACTTAAAGACTATGTGTAAGAGGAAGTGAGTGTAACATGAATTATCACAATAATATGGAATCAGGAATGTTCTTTTCAAGAATTGTAACATGAATTATCACAATAATATGGAATCAGGAATGTTCTTTTCAAGAAACTCATGGGGCTTCCCTGGTGGCTCAGAGGTTAAAGCATCTGCCTGGAATGCTGGAGATTCGGGTTCGATCCCTGGGTCGGGAAGATCCCCTGGAGAAGGAAATGGCAACCCACTCTAGTACTCTTGCCTGGAGAATCCCAACAGTCCATGGGGTCGCAAAGAGTCGGACATGACTGAGCGACTTCACTTCACTTCACTTCATCAGAAAGTCTTTTCAAGAGGTGGCTTATGTCTAATAGAAGGAGATACTACCAAGAAATTAAGGAAAATCAAGACTAAAGGATTGTCTTTGCAGTTAGGGAAATTCCAGAGATTTAGTGAGACTAGTTTCAATAGAATCTTGATAAGATAAAACCAGATTGTAATGAGTTACACTGATGGATAATGAGGAAATGATGACAGGAGGTTGAGTACTTTTCTAATGAATTTGTCTATGAAAAAAGGGAGGGATTAAACCAGTAATAGAGGAGAGGATGAACAAAAATACTGTGTGTGGGCCAGTGATGGGTGAAATGGGACTCAAAGTTTTAACAAGAGTAAACTGAAACGCAAAGAGTTAGACACGACTGAGTGACTGAACTGAACTGAAACTGAAATAATTTAGGTTTATAAGTTTGCATTACAATTTTATAGTATGTACAACCATGGAAAATAAGATGTCATTAAACACTATTTACTTGACTGATTAAATATATATTTCTCATTTCGGTGACTAAAATCACAGAAGTCTCTGAAAACCAGAGTCAGTACTTTCATTGCTATTTTGAAATTCCTAACAATGCTAGTGAAGAATTTCTGTTTAATCATAAGATTTAAATTCTGAGAACTTCATCATCACTGAGATTATGAGATGAGAACTCATAATCTGAGTGTTCATAATCACTGAGAACAACTGATGTTCTCCAATAACATTTTCTAGTATGGGGCGTCTGTGCCTCTGTGTGTGTGTGTGTGTGTGTGTGTGTGTGTCCTTGATACATTTATAAACTGTTTTGCCTTTTGAATATAAGGAATTTTATCCGATGATCTGCTGTGGTCCACCATGTACTGATTTTGTACATATACACAAGCTTGTGCTTGTGTACAGCACACAAGCACATGTAGTACCACCCTTGATTCCTGTCTAAAGTCAGGAAATGTGAGGCTTAAGTATCAATTGAATCAGGCAAACATGCAGACATTCTTTTCATTTCCTATCTATGCTCTCATGATATGAGATATCACAGTCCAATGACTGTGATTTTTCTAGAAGACCATTCTAAGAGTCCTAATAAAATGTAAAATTAGTTGAAAAATATTCGGTATTCATGTTTAGGAAACAAATTATTGATACAGATGCACTTAGGTTTATGTAAGATTTCAATACATCAAAAATTTTACTTTTTATACTCTGGGAACAACTAAAACAATTCATTAATGTATTTTAATCTGCTTATCTAGCATTGCTCCACTTTGTCAGGATTTATTTTTAAAATATTTCCCCAGTATTCACAGCATCTTCCAAATTCTCTCAAGAATGATCTACTCACTTCAAATCTATTGATTTGAAATTTCATTTGGAGTGCAGAAGTGTTATCTACTTTTTCAAAAATTAAATAAATATAATAACTGCCATGTCTCCATGCTCCAAGAACAGTAAGAAAGATTCCAAGTAGTATGCCCTTTGTGAAAGAATCACTCTCACATGCTAAAAAATGTTTTAAAGATGACTGGAAATTGTGGATTTCTTTCACTCAGCACCAAGCCGTTATTTTTTTCCTCATTTTTTTTTTATGTCACTGTAATAACAATGCTTATTCTCTTTGCTCTATATGGATCTATCCAGAACAATAAAAGTAAATATTTAAAATTTACTAACACAGCTATGCTTTTTACTGGTGTGAGAAATCTGTCAAAACCCAAGATGGGTCTTTTATCTCTAACATTTGGTCTCAGTGTGTCTGATGTCCTTCATAATGTCAAGAAAGAAATTTGCACTAACTGTTCCAAGGCTGAGTTATAGCAGTGCTGGACCAAACACACAGAGAACAGACGTGTACATTTGAAGTAAGGCTAATCTGAATTCAAATGCACTTACCATGTAACTGGACAATTTTCTTATCTTCTCCACTACCATGTCATCTTTTTTTTTTCCTGAATATTGCAACAGGTATTTCAAGGATATCTGCCACCGCCTTTGCCTCCCTATGAATGTTCTTTGCATAGTAACAACCTGTGAAGTGGTAACTGTCTGAAAAAGACATCAGGCAAAATGTCACATTAGAAAGAAATGCCATGAGCAGAATGAAATTCCAAAATTTTGGAATCAAAGATAATCAAAAGCATTTCAAGACAGCTCTCTCTCTTTCTCTCACAACCACATATACTGTCAGCATCAGTAAGACATTCTTATACATCTAGGAGGGCAATACTTTTTTGGAAAGCTACTATCTTTCCTTTAAAAGCATCTTATGGAATACCAATGATTATTTTTAGGATGCAGTTGTTATCTTAATATTTATTGGTCTGTCCGTTATTAAATTCCTGAATGCTTTCTCTTTGATAATACATCTCTTTGATATATCTTGCTACTTAACAAAAATATACATCTAGTGTAAGAGAAAGTATAGTTAAATTGTAATAGAAATAATCTTATCTTTTTAGTTACTATTTAGGCTATTTAAATGTTTAATCACTTAATCCAAAGAGATTAATTTTACTTTAATTTTAGTGTAGAAGATCTAATAATGACATGAATTTAAGTTTTCATTTGGTTAATTACTTGAGTAAGGGTCATCTATATCTATCATCAGAAGCAGATAGATGAAGTTGTTAAGTTACAAAAGTAAGTATATTCTCTAGAACTAGAGTAGGTAGGTAGGTATTGGGATGCATCAAAATGGAATGAAATATAAATGCCACACAAAACATGCTAGGAGAGTAGCTCATTTTCATACTCAGAATAGAATTTCTATATTTGATCCTTTAACGTTTTTATTTGTCAATGTTTCACTACTTCTGGGTTTTCTCTGACACTGAAAGGTAATTTTCTTCTGTTACTCCCCTTAATGAATATGAATTTTTTCTACTATATTCCTTCCATTCACGATTATTCTTCTTAACAATTTTTGTGACATTTAAAACCTTTTAAGTTTGCTTTAACGCAACTAAAAAAAATGTAGCCATTAATTATAGTATAAGTCCAAATATTTTACACCGATTTTCTTTAGCTATAATTTCCCCTTGCTTTTTGTGTGAGATTTGAATGGTTAATGAGAATTTATATTCACAAATAATTTTAAACTGGAATAAACTATGGAAATTTTGAATCTTAGTGACTCCCAGACTAGTTTTTATAATGAGGCCATTTAAAAAAATTGTCTTAGAAAATGTTCTATAATTTTAAAAAAAATAATATACTTTAATATAGATTTTATACACATATACACATGAAACAAAAATAAACATACTGTGCATTTTCACATTTGTGATGTAATTTTGGGAAAATATGTAAAGATAAACAAACACTGACCTTTCAAAATGATAGAGATAGGAAGCCTTCAACCCTCATTTTTGTCACAAGCACACTAATTCAACAATAATTCACAACATATTCCTTTTGCGAGAAATCCAGGACCTGGTTAGCAATGTGAAACCAGAACCTGGGTGAGTGTAAAACCAGCCACATCAAAACCAAGGAGTTCATTCAGAAAAATATAGGGACATTCCAGGCAACCCTCTTGCCATTATTCTTATTCCCACAAAGTGCTATACAATGTGTGTGAAACCACAGATGTAGCTTCTCCTTGGGAAAAAAAGAGTTGCATTTTGTGTCCAATGCCCCCATTTTTCCAATGGCTACTGTGAGGACTCACCTGCCCCAGACTACTGAGAGGAAACGGCATACTCTAGCCACCCTCGGTCAGTGAGAAGAGAGATGGTGGTTCAGACGGACAGTCCCACGACCACTCCCTCCAGCCCAGCACAAAGCTAGCAGCTGAAAAACTCCAGCTCTCAGCTTATCCCAGGAGAGGGAAAGAGGTACAATGAGCACACAATAATCCAACTTACCGGGGACTGCCTGAGGAAGAGGTTTCAGTCTCTCTTTTCTCACAGTTGTTATGGGACCAGGACACTTTCGATGCCTGGGAGCATCTAAAATGCATTTTATGGGAGCAGAGAAAGTGGGCTGGACTACCACAAAGGTTTGAGAATCTCTGAGCAGGCTACATGATGATGCTCTTCTCTAGTACAAGACTAATCCATGAAGACTAGGAGAGGTGGCTATTTTGTAAAATATATGGACAACAATATGGAGAGTTAAAAAAGTGAATAAACAGGAAACTATTGTTCAAACAATGGACTCTTCAGACACTAGCTCTAATAAAATTAAAATATATCATTTATTTAACAAAGGATTCAAAATAACTGTATTGAAGGTGCTTACCAAGGTCACTATTATAATTTTGTGACAAGTTGACAGAACTTTAGCTAGACTAACTACAAAGAGAAAAGACTCAAATAAATAAAATCATAATTGAAACATGAGGCATATGGATAATTATTTGCCAACAAACTGGATAACCTAGAAGAAATGAATAAATTCCTAGAAACATATCATTGTTGTTCAGTCACCAAGTTGTGTCCGACTCTTTGTAAACCCATGGACAGCAGCATACCAGGCTTCCCTGTTCCTCACTATCTCCTGGAGTTTGCCCAAGTTCATGTCCATTGAATGGGTGATGCAATTTAACCATCTCATCCTCTGTCACCCCGTTCTCCTTCTGCCTTCAATCTTTCCCAGCATCAGGATCTTTTCCAGTGAGCCAGCTGTTCCCATCAAGTGGCCAAAGTATTGGAGCTTCAGCTTCAACATCAGTCCTTCCAAAGAGCATTCAGGGTTGATTTCTTTTAAGATTGACTGGCTTGATCTCCTTCCTTTTCAAGGGACTCTCAAAAGTCTTCACCAGCACCACAGTTCGAAAGCATCAATTTCTGGGTGCTCTGCCTTCTTCATTGTCCAGCTTTCACATCTGTACATGACTAAGGAAAGACCATAGCCTTGCTATATGGACCTTTGTCAGTAAAGAGAGGCCTTTGCTTTTTTAACACACTCTCTAGGCTTGACATAGCTTTCCTATCAAGAAGCAACTGTCTTATAATTTCATGGCTGTAATCACCATCTGCAGTGACAAAACATATAATCTACCAAAAGTGAATCATAGAGAAATAAAAAGTCTGAAGAGATATATAAGTAGTATACTTATCAAATCAATAACCAAGAAACTCCAAATAAAGAAAAGTTTAGGACAAGATGGTTTTACTGCTGAATTCTACCTTTTATTCATAAATTAAAAGATGTATTATTATATAAATGTCCATTCTAACGTATCTATTGATTCACTGCAATCACTACCAAAATCTCAGTGAAGTTTTTACAGAAATAGAAAAAAAAAAATTTAGTTCATATGAAAACCTGAAGATCTCAAAGCAATATTGAGAAATTTTAAAGCTGGAGGCATCACAATCCTAATTTAAAATATGTGTTGCAAAGGAACAGTACTTAATACACTATGGTACTGCCATAAAGACACACATAGAGACCGATGGATTAAAACAGAGGCCCAGAAATAAATCAGTCAATCATTCTTCAACAAAAGTTTGAAAAATGCACAACTGAGAAAAGATCTCTTCAACAAATGATGTTGGGAAAAATTATATATCTACATACAAGATAAGGAATTTGGAAACATTTTACAATATACACAAAAATCAACACATAAGGGTTGGAATAATTAAACATAAGACCTACAACTATTAAATTCTTAGAAAAAACACATAGGGGAGAAGCTTCATAACAATGGTCTTGGCAATGTTCATGGATATGACCCAAAAGGCACATGCAATAAAAGCAAAAATGGACAAGTAAGAGCACATTAAATTAAGAAACTTTTGCATGTTAAAGGAAACAGTCAACCAAGTGAAAAGTCAACCTAGAAAATCAGAGAAAATATTGCAAACCATGTATCAGAGTTAATTTCCAAAATATTTAGGAAATTTCTACAGTTCAATTCAAGCAAACAAAAACCAATAATCTAATTTTAAAATGGGCTAGAGATGAAAAAAGACATAGAAGACTCTAAAGTGCACATCACTAAGTGAAAAAAAAGCCAGTCTAAAAAGGTTAAATATTGTATGCTGCTGCTGCTACGTCGCTTCAATCGTGTCCGACTCTGTGCGACCCCATAGACGGCAGCCCACCTGGCTCCCCCATCCCTGGGATTCTCCAGGCAAGAACACTGGAGTGGGTTGCCATTTCCTTCTCCAATGCATTTAAGTGAAAAGTGAAAGTGAAGTCGCTCAGTCGTGTCTGACTCCCAGCGACCCCATGGACTGCAGCCCACCAGGCTCCTCCATCCATGGGATTTTCCAGGCAAGAGTACTGGAGTGGGGTGCCATTGCCTTCTCTGTAAATATTGTATAGTTCCAACCATATGACATCCTGGAAAAGGTAAAAGTATGGGGATATTAAGAACATCAGTGGTTGTTGGGGGTTGGCGGGGGCATGTACAAACAGAACACAGAGGATTTTTCAGTTCACTACAATTCAGTCACTCAGTCATGTCTGACTCTTTGTGACCCCACGAACTACAGCACACCAGGCCTCCCTATCCATCACCAACTCCCAGAGTTTACCCAAACTCATATCCATCGAATCAGTGATGCCATCCAGCCATCTCATTCTCTGTCATCCCCTTCTCCTCGTGCCTTCAATCTTTCCCAGCATCAGGGTCTTTTCCAATGAGTCAGCTCTTCACATCAGGTGCCCAAATTATTGGAGTTTCAGCTTCAACATCAGTCCTTCCAACGAATATTCAGGACTGATTTCCTTTAGGATGGACTGGTTGGATCTCCTTGAAGTCCAAGGGACTCTCAAGAGTCTTCTCCAACACCACAGTTCAAAAACATCAGTTCTTTAGTGCTCAGCTTTCTTTATAGTCCAACCCTCACATCCATACCTGGCCACTGGAAAAACCATAGCCTTGACTAGACAGATATTTGTTGGCAAAGTTATGTCCCTGCTTTTTAATGTGCCGTCTACGTTGGTCATAACTTTTCTTCCAAGAAACAAACGTCTTTTAATTTCATGGCTGCAATCACCATCTGCAGTGATTTTGGAGCCTCCCAAAAATAAAGTCTGTCACTGTTTCCACTGTTTCCCCATTGGTTTGCCATGAAGTGATGGGACCAGATGCCATGATCTTAGTTTTCTGAATATTGAGCTTTAAGCCAACCTTTCCACTTTCCTCTTTCACTTTCTTTTTTCCTTTTTTTAATATATAAAAAGCCTCTTGATGAAAGTGAAAAAGAGGATCCGTGGTGGATCCTCTTTCACTTTCATCAAGAGGCTCTTTAGTTCCTCTTCACCTTTTTGCTGTAAGGGTGGTGTCACCTGCATTTCTGGGGTTATTGATATTTCTCCCGGCAATCTTGATTCCAGCTTGTGCTTCATCCAGCCCAACGTTTCTCATGATGTACTCTGCATATAAGTTAAATAAGCAGGGTGAGAATATACAGCCTTGACCTACCCCTTTTCCTATTTGGAACCAGTCTGTTTTTCCATGCCCAGTTCTAACCATTGCTTCCTGACCTGCATACAGATTTCTCAAGAGGATTTTTAGGGCAGTGAAAATATTGACTAGGATATTTATAATGATGGATATATGTCATTTTATATTTGTCTAAATTCATAGAATGCATGACCTCAAGAGTGAATCCTAAGATAAGTTAGAGACTTTTAGGTGATTTTGATGTATCACTTTAGATTCATTCTTAGAAAGAACTGTACTATTCTCGTGAGTGATGCTGATAATGGGAGGAGGTTTAGCGTGTGTGGGGTAAGGAATACATAAGAAAACTGTACTTTCTTCTCAGTTTTGTTGGTAACCTAGAACTCCCCCCTAAAAGAAAAATCTTAAAATGTGGTAAAGACTCAGAGATATTTTTCCAAAAACAGACTTACAAGTGACCAACTGGTGTGTGAAAAGATGCTCAATATCACTAACCTGGGAAATGTCAATCAAAACCACAATGAGATACTATTTCACATTGGTTAGCGTGGCTATTATGAAGAAATAGTCATTTGATTGTTGCAACAATAGCAATTGTTGCTGAGAATGTGGAGAAAAGGGAACCCTTGTACACTGTTAGTGCAAATGCTCAATGGTACAGCATCTATGAAAAACAGTGTAAGAGGTTCCTAAAAATTAAAAATACAGTTCTTATATGATCCATCAATCTCATATTTGGGGTTTATCTAACATAATTGAAATCAGGATCTCAAAGAGATATTAGCACCTCAGTGTCCATTGCAGCACTATTGACAATAGCCAAGATGTGGAAACACCCTAAATGTCCATTGACAGATGATGGGTAAAGGAAATCTGGTCTTTACATACAATGGGATATTATTCAGCCTTAAGAAAGAGGAACTCCTCATTATGAAATAGCAGGGATGAACTTTGAAGACCTAAGGGTAAGTGAAATATCAGGCATAGAAGGACAAACACTGCAAAATTCCACTTTTATGAGATACATTAAATAGTTAAAATAGAATCAGAGAGTAGAATAGTAGTTTTAATGGGTTGGGACATGGCAGGGAATGGGGAGGAATGGGAAATTGCTAATCAATGTATATAGTTTAAATTATGCAAGATGAATGTGTTCTAAAGATCTTCTCTGCCTATAGTTACACTACCGTATTGTACAGTTAAAAACCTAAGAGGATAAACCTCATGTTGTGCTCTTACTTAAATAAAACAAAAATTAAAAAAAAAAAACTTTAATCAAATATTAGTGCAAATTCACCTCTCTGAAATGTTCCATAAAAGGATATAAAATTATAAAATCCTCTTTACCAGTAACTATTTTTAGAGTTGATAATTCACTGTTACTCACTTTTACTCAATAGAATCTAAAAAAAAAAAAAATTTCTGCCTCCATTTTTCATTTTGTGAAGTCATACTATTCAACAAATGAGCTCAGTTCAGTTCAGTGCTCAAGACCACCTTTACTCATTTTACTGTCCTCTTCAAAATTTTACAATAGCTTTTCACTGCCTCTCAAAACATAACTGTCTTATCCTGGAATTCAAAAACATCTATAACATCTTAGAATCTGTCATAACTGTAGCAAGATCATCTGCCACATTATTGACATTGAAGTTGAACCCATAGAGAAGGGGAGGAAGCTGACTGCAGACAGAAATGAAATCAGGAATATCATTTTTAACTAAGCACTAGTCTCTCCAAGCCAAATTTTACTGTTCCTAACTCCAAGGAACAGGGTGAATTAGGTCTTGATCTGTGTTGGTGGCAATAGTGAGTGGCCTCTGGTCTATAAAGTGGTGGGGAGGACATGTTAGCATTGTCATCTACCATGATGAAAGCAGAAATATCTTTCAGAACCAAAAGAAGTGCCAGCAAGTAGAGTTAGAAGTAGAGTTTCCATCAGAGGTGAGAAGATTCTTCCAAGAGCTTAATAAGGGGCTTGATCCAAGCCAAGAAGGTCTATATTGATAGCAGGGACAGGCAGTGTTATTTAGGAAAGGGGGTTGGGTAGTGCAGTAGGGTTGCCAAATTCTGTGGGCTGAGCATGGAGGCATGCTTAGTAGCTCACCTATGCCCAACTGTTTTTGACCCTTTGGCCTGTAGCCTGCCAGACTCCTCTGTCCATGTAATTTTCCAGGCAAGAATACTGGAGTGGGTTGCCATTTCCCCCTCCAGGGGATCTTCCTGACCCAAGGATCAAATTCAAGTCTCTTGTGGCTCTAGCACTGCAGGCTTATTCTTTACCTGCTGAGCCATTACGGAAGCCCCTTTGGACTGAGAATTCTCTATAATTGTAATCAATAACTTCAGCTAGGGGAACATGGGGTTACCCAGGGTTCATACAATTAATTCTGCAAACTGATATCCTTAATCACACTTTACACAAAGGTCCTATCTCTCTGTCAGGTATAACATTCTTCTGATTGGCTGAGATTCCATAGAATTAAGAATATTCATCAATTGTTGATAAAGAAAGTTATAATAACTACAGCAAATTTCTGCTTTTGTGCTCCTGAAACCAGGCTAAAATCAGGGATCAAGATGAACAAGATTTTTTAAAATCTAGCAGTCTTTCTTTTAGCAAAATGATCACTCATGGGAGTAAAGTCTGTTTTCTTATATGCAGATTTTGAAACTACCTAGGGTTTGGTGGGTCTATTGATAGGTATTATATATTATAAGGTATTGGAAAAACACAGTCATATGCTTCATATTTTCTAATGTAAACAAATTAAAGCAAGTTAATTTTTTAAAATTCCAGACTTACAATTCAATAAAGTCTGTTTTTTTATAGTACAAATGAACCTATTTACAAAAGAGAAGATGAGTCACACAGGTAGAAAACAAACATACAGTTACCAAGAGGGAAAGAAGAGGGGGAGAGACAAATTAGAATATTGGGATTGACATATACACACTACTATATATAAAATAAGTAATAAATAAGTACCTATTGTATAACACAGGTAACTCCATCAGTATATATATACACAAATAAATATGTATGTATTACTGCTCCTTGGAAGAAAAGCTGTGACCAACCTAGAGAGCATGTTAAAAAGCAGAGACATTACTTTTGCCAACAAAGTTCCCTCTAGTCAAAGCTATGGCCTTTTCCAGTAGCCATGTGTGGATGTGAGAGTTGGACTATAAAGAAAGCTGAGAGCCAAAGAATTGATGTTTTTGAACTGTGGCTTTGGAGAAGACTCTTGAGAGACCCTTATACAGCAAGGAGATCAAATCGGTCCATGCTGAAGGAAATCAGTCCTGAATATTCATTGGAAGGACTGCTGCTGAAGCTGAAACCCCAGTACTTTGGCCACCTGATGCAAAGAACTGACTCATTGAAAAAGATCCTGATCCTGGGAAAGATTGAAGGCAGGAGGAGAAGGGGACGACAGAGGATGAGATGGTAGGATGGCATCACCCACTCGATGCAGATGAGTTTGAGCAAGCTCCAGGAGTTGGTGATGGCCAGGATATCCTGGTGTACTGCAGTCCATGGGGTTGCAAAGAGCCGGACACGACTGAGTAACTGAACTGAGCTGATAACTGACTCACTTTGCTGTAATTAAGACAACATTTTAAATCTACTATATTCCAATTAATAGAAAAGTAAAATAAAAAAGTGGATTTTGGCAGTCTTGACCCACTGTGCTGTACTGTGCTGTGCTTAGTCACTCACTCATTTGTGATCACATGCACTTTAGCCCAGCAGGCTTCTCTGTTCACGGGGATTCTCCAGGCAAGAATATTGGAGTGGGTTGCCATGCTCTCCCCTGGGGGATCTTTCCACTACATGTCACTACTTTTTCCTATTACTACCCCTGCCAAAAGAAGTCAGTCTTGTACTAAGAGAGTACAACAATACCATGATGAATATAGAACTACTCCACTGCATAGTGACTGCAGCCATGAAAATAAAAGATACTTGCTCCTTGGAAGAAAAGCTTTGAGAATCCTAGACAGCATATTAAAAAGCAGAGAGATGGCTTTGCCAACAAAGGTCTGTCTAGTCAAAGCTATGGTTTTGTCAGTAGTCATGTATGGATGTGACAGTTGGACTATAAAGAAAGTTGAGTGCCAAAGAATTGATGCTTTTGAACTGTGGTGTTGGAGAAGACTCTTGAGAGTCCCTTGGATTTCAAGAAGATCAAACCAGTCAATCCTAAAGGAAATCAGTCCTGAATATTCATTGAAAGGACTGATGCTGAAGCTGAAGCCCGATGTGAAGAACTGACTCATTGGAAAAGACCTTGATGCTGGGGAAAGATTGAAGGCAGAAGGAAAAGGGGATGACAGAGGATGAGATGGTTGGATGGCATCAGCGACTTGAGGGACATGAGTTTGAGCTGGCTCCAGGAGTTGGTGATGGACAGGGAAGCCTTGCGTGCTGCAGTCCGTGGGGTTGCAGAGTTGTACATAACTGAATGACTGAACTGAACTGAACTGCATGTACCCAGGAGCCTGCAAGTCTGCAGAAATCTACCCTAAGTAAAACAAACAAACAAACAAAAAATTCTTTACAATAATCATTATGTTACAAGTGCTATGTGTGAAACTACGGTATACCCAAAAGTCATACCCAAAAGAAGTATGTGATGTCTTCTTTCTTTTTGTTGTTGTTTGTTTCAGCTTTTCATTCAATCCTGTTGTGCTAAAGAGAAAAGAAAATCAATAAGAACTTTTATACATGATTGAATAATGGTTTACTTACTGCTTACATAGAAAATGCAGATATCCTGCAAAATGTAAGACAGGAAATAATTTCCATCCTGTAAGGATTTTAACTTTTGGGTTCAGAACCTAAACTTCTACAGGCATTTGCCAAGCAGGTAATAAAAATGGCAACGGGGTTCTTGTTAATTCACAATCACTATACCTATTTCATTAAATGAAAATATAAGCATAATACTTAACATAACTGTGCATGATATAGGGGATTATAATTTAAATTGTAAATCTTAACAAAACACTTTGAAAATTAAAATAACTAATTACTTTTAATTCTATAATACTTCTATTAGCAACAGAAAATCTGATTTATTTTTTATTTACACTAACTTGTTCGTCAGATCTTGTATTTTGTGCTGTGCAAATTTAGTCTCAAATCTTATCTGTTGTGGTAATGCATATTTTAATTAAGGTTTAAAATAGAAAAAAATAAGATCTTTATATAGTAATGTTATTTAAGAATGTGGTATAAAACCCTGCACAATATTTTAAAAGTTATTTTTAGAATCCTGGCAATTGGAAATCATCACTTGTATTTGTCAGAGTCCTTTCTTAATCTTCACAGTAAATACCATTTTTAACGTTTTATTTACCTAATCAATATTTATTGAGAAAGGCAAACTGATCAATGTTATTTCATTATTTCATAAATGGTGCAGATTTTAGCCCATTCTTTAAAAAATGTAGTTCAGATGATTCTTCCATTCACCAAATCAATGCTGAGCACACATTTTGTAACAAACATTTTTCTGGACAGTCACTGAAGGTATCATATGAAGATGAAAGTTTCTGCTCTCCCAGAACTTAAATTGTAATGAAGAAACAAAAAATTAGAAATGTGAATGGTTAAGAAAGGCCTTTTTAAGAAAGCAATTAGTAGACTGATAAGCAAATGATGAAAAGAGGTTGTTACACAAATATTTAAGAGAACAAAATTTAATTTGAAGAGATACTTGTTTCTGGATATAGTTGCTTCTGGATACTGATGTTATAATAGGAAAAATCAAAACTGCATAATGAGCTTCTCAATTTACAGTATCACTAGGAGAGAGTAAATCATGGGGGACAACTATGAAAAGTGTTTATAAAGGATGTAATTTCAAACAGTCTACTCTTCGCTGGTGAATCAAAGTGAAATTCTCCCTTGAATATTATTATTGTGGCATAAATTTAAGAAAATTCCCCAATATTGCTTAATACATCTGGCACAAGCATACAATACTTTTCCCTACAGTCTGGAACAGATGGAACAAAATACTATTGCTATTTTTCTTAAGCGAATTGTGCTAAGTTCACATCACACTCTAGAAGATGATTCACAGGTGTATTTTCAGAAAAGCAAAGCTTAAATATTTTTGGATTAGGAATTCTCTTTACTTACAGTTGATTCATATGTCTCCATAGACAGAGTGTATTTCTTTAGCTAAGTGAGGCAATACCAAATTTTAATTGGATTTCACTATTAATCCATAATATTGTTTCTTTAGAGAAAGTAGTAAAATCCATCAGAATACATGGCTATTGTAGAAAGTCACTCTATATTTACTACATGTGTTTGTCAATGGACACTAAATGCCTAGTGAGTTACTCTTATTTAATCTGCTGTAGAGTCTTACTGTCTTCAGAAGATAGAGTCCCATCTTTAGATAACAAGCAGAAGGTAATGTAGGTAATGTCTAGATATTGTTCAGAGTTGCACCGGAATGTTGTCCACTTAGAAAATTTCTGGAAAGTGGTATTTTGCTGAAAATCAGTTTTCATCCCACTGATGTCCACTGAGACATGAAGATCCAGAGCTTGTACACGGCACTAACCGAGGAAAATGTAATGACTCTAGGAGTGACGTCACTCCTCGAAAAGTAAAATGAGGAGTTTACATGCAGTGGGTAAAATTTCCACGTAAAAAGTTTTAGTTCCCATTCAGACAAGATAAAAACCCAATGCAAGGGAACCAGTTAGAATCTTGAGGATGATCCTTAAACTAACCACTGTGATGTGATTATTGTTTTAATGTATCATATTTAAAAATGTTTACATCATAAAAATAAACTATCACCCATTCTTGTGAGTCATCAATCAAATACAATCTCCTCCCTATTTAAAGGATAAAATTATTTTACTAATATGTGTAGTTGAGAGGCAGCGTGACAAATGGTTAAGAGGTTGCCTTTTGGATTTGACCATTTGGGCTTAAATTTCTGTTCATTCACTTACTATGTACTTTAAACAAGTTATCCAAATTTTCTACAGCTCAGTTTCCAAATCTTAAACTAAGAATTATAATTGCAATTACCTTTTAAGACTGTGAAAGAACAAAAATATTTTAATGGATACAGTGCTTTAAAATGCCTAGAATATAGTAAGCATTCAGTAGATATTAGGTATTATCATCATTATTATCCTTAGAATTAATGAGGATGCCAACCAGGTGCTGGTAGATATAGATGTCAGTCAATTAGCAATAAAGGAGTGAAGAAAGCAATTAGTATTCTCTGAAAAGTGTGGGTAAAATGCCACAGAACCACTAGAGAGCAATTAAAATAATGCCTAAGGTCAAAGGTCCTATAATGGGGAGGCATCTGAATGTGCTTAGGGGAAATCACCATTGAAAGAATAAGGAGTTCAGAAAAGAAAACCACTGAACAACAAAGTGTAGAAAATCAAGTAGGATGGAGAGGTCTTAGTGGAGGAGCAGGAAAGAGTTGCCCTTTGACACTGTAGGAGAGCAATGTTAAATTGTTATAAATATATTTTGGATAATGTTGACTAAACAAGATGTACAACTTGAAAGTTTCGAGTTAAGTTTTATTGGGGGCAAAATAAGGACTGCAGCCTGGGAGGCAGCAATTCAGATAGCTCTGAGAGACTGCTCCCCAGATGCAGGAGAGGAAGGTTTTGGTGAAGGGGGAGTTCAATACCATTAAGTACTCATTTTACAAAAAAGGTTTTTTGTTAGTCATGAATATCTGATGTCACCATGAAGGGATCTGGTGCTTCTCTAGATATGAGGAGATGCAAGGATTGAGATCATAAAATTTGTTCCTAAAAGCATCCAACCACGTAAAAACCTGTCCCACCATTTCCCTGGAGCACAGAATGCCACACTCCACACTGAACTCCCTCAGCAGTTGTTGAAGATCAACAGCTATAGCAGCACAGGGTACTCCATAGAGGCAGAGGGCAGATGCCTTTGCTGTTCAGTTGGCAATGCTCTTGATAAGTGTCAGTTTGTAGCTGACAGTAAGGAGGTGAGAATATATGAACTCTCATTTGGTGGCTACATTTTTGATTTTCAGAGAATCCATGACAGATATTTATGAAATGAAATAATAGAGTCTCATGCTAAACTTTGAGTGAGAAAATAAGAGTTTAGAATTATATGGGACAGAAAAGAAAGAGAGATGATTAAAGACAATTAAAATAGTGACTGTACATTGAGAAGACAGATATGGTTGTAGTTCATTAGCTACAAATAAAAACTGTCTGAAACTTGGATTATATCCTTCAACAGAATGCATTTTATTTGTCGAGGAGTGAAAAAATCAGATTGGAATAGTGACTTAAGGGGCTTGAATTTTAATAGAAAAATAAGAAAGAAATATAAGAAATATAAGCATTAAGAAATATAAGTATTAAGAGTGTCTTTGTAAAAGGAGTTGAACAGAAAGAAAAAAGCAACAGAACAAGAAGAATGATGAATTTAAGAAAATTTGAAGAAATTTGTCATCTGGGTTTCTGTAACATTGATTTATGGGTTAATCTCAATGGTAAAATGGATGTCTGAAGAGGTTTTACAAATAGCTGTGAAAAGAAGACAACTGAAAAGCAAAGGAGAAAAGGAAAGATATATCCATTTGAATGCAGAATTCCAAAGAAGAGCAAGGAGAGATAAGAAAGACTTTCTCAGTGATCAGTGAAAAGAAATAGAGGAAAGCAATAGAATGGGAAAGACTATAGATCTCTTCAAGAAAACTAGAGATACCAAGGGAACATTTCATACAAACATAGGCTCAATAAAGGACAAAAATGGTATGGTTCTAACAGAAGCAGAAGATATTAAGAAGAGGTGGCAAGAATAAACAGAAGAACTATACAAAAAAGATCTTCACTACTTGGATAATCATGAAGGTGTGATCACTCACCTAGAGCCAGGCATCCTGGTATGCAAAGTCAAGTAGGCCTTAGGAAGCATCACTATGAACAAAGCTAGTAGAGGTGACAGAATTCCAGCTGAGCTATTTAAAATCCTACAAGATGATGCTGTGAAAGTGTTGCATTCAATATGCCATCAAATTTGGAAAGCTCACCAGTGGCCACAGGACTGGAAAACGTCAGTTTTCATTTCAATCCCAAAGAAAGGCAATGCCAAAGAATGCTCAAACTACTGCACAATTGCACTCATCTTACATGCTAGCAAAGAAATGCTCAAAATTCTCCAGGCCAGGCTTCAATAGTATGTGAACCGTGAATCTCCAGATGTTAAAGCTGGTTTAAGAAAAGGCAGAGGAACCAGAGAACAAACTGCCAACATCTGTTGGATCATCAAAAAAGCAAGAGAGTTCCAGAGAAACATCTATATCTGCTTCATTGTGCAGAAGGAAATGGCACCCCACTCCAGGACTCTTACCTGGAAAATCCCATGGACGGAGGAGCCTGGTAGGCAACAATCCATGGGGTCTCAAAGAGTTGGACATGACTGAATGACTTCATTTCACTCACTTCACTCACTTCATACTTTATCACTGGAGAAGAAAATGGCAACCCAGTATTCCTGCCTGGAGAATCCCATGGACAGAGGAGCCTGGTGGGCCATGGTCCACGGGGTCACAGAGTAGGACACGACTGAAGTGACTAAGCACACATGCTGCTTTATTGACTATGCCAGAGTCTTTGACAGTGTGGATCACTGTAAAGTGTGGAAAATTCGGAAAAAGATGGGAATACCAAACCACCTGACCTGCCCCTTGAAAAATCTGCATGCAGGTCAGGAAGCAACAGTTAAAACCCGACATGGAACAATAGACTGGTTCCAAAGAGGAAAAGGAGTACATCAAGTCTGCATATTCTCACCCTGCTTATTTAACATATGCAGAGTACATCATGAGAAACACAGGGCTGGAGGAAGCACAAGCTGGAAACAACATTGCCAGGAAAAAAAACAATAACCTCAGATATGCGGATGACACCACCCTTATGGCAGAAAGTGAAGAAGAACTAAAGAGCCTCTTGATGAAGGTGAAAGAGGAGAGTGAAAAAATTGGCTTACAGCTCAACATTCAGAAAACTAAGATCACGGCATCTGATTCTATCACTTCATGGCAAATAGATGGGCAAACAGTGGAAACAGTGGCTGACTTTATTTTTTGGGACTCCAAAATCACTGCAGATGGTGACTGTAGCCAAGAAATTAAGAGATGCTTACTCCTTGGAATAGAAGTTATGACCAACATAGATGCATATTAAAAAGCAGAGACATTACTTTGCCAACAAAGGTCTGTCTAGTCAAGGTTATGGTTTTTCCAGTAGTCATGTATGGATGTGAGAGTTGGAATATAAAGAAAGCTGAGTGCCGAAGAATTGATGTTTTTGAACTGTGATATTGAAGAAGACTCTTAAGAGTACCTTTTACTGCAAGAAGATCCAACCGGTTCATTCTAAAGGAAATCAGTCCTGAATATTCATTGGAAGGACTGATGTTTAAGCTGAAACTCCAATTCTTTGGCCACCTGATATGAAGAGCTGACTCATTTGAAAAGACTCTGATGCTGGGAAAGATTGAAGGTTGGAGGAGAAGGGGATGACAGAGGATGAGATGGGTCGATTGCATCACCAACTCAATAGACATGAGTTTGATTAAACTTTAGGAGTTGGTGGCCTGGCGTGCTCCAGTCCATGGGGTTGCAAAGAGTCAGATACGACTGAGTGACTGAACTGAATGAACTCAGTGCCATAATGGACAGATACAATTGTGTCTTAGGAACAATGAAAGCAAAAGTCACTCAGTCGTGCCCGACTCTGCAACCCCATGGACTATACAGTCTACGGAATTATCCAGGCCAGAATACTGGAGTGGGTAGCCCTTCCCTTCTTTAGAGGATCTTCCCAACCCAGGTTAAACTCAGGCACTGGCATTGCAGGTGGTTTCTTTATCAGCTAAGCCACCAGGGAAGCCCATTAGAAACAATGGACTGGTTCAAAAATGGGAATGGAGTAGGTCGAGGCTGTGTATTGTCACCTTGCTTTTTTAACTCTAATGCAGAGTACATCATCTGAAATGCCAGGCTGGATGAATCAAAAACTAGAATCAGATTGCTGGGAGAAGTATAAGCAACATCACATATGCAGATGATACCACTCTAATAGCAGAAAGTGAAGAGGAACTAAAGAGCCTCTGGACAAGGGTCAAAGAGGAGAGTGAAAACTCTGCTTAAAACCCAACATGCAAAATCTAAGATCAGGGCATCCAGTTTCAGCACTTCATGGCAAACAGAAACGGGGCAAAGTGGAAGCAGTAACAGATTTTCTTTTTTGGGGGGCTCCAAAATGCGCATGGATGGTAACTAGAGCTTTGAGATTAAAAGAAGCTTACTCCTTGGAAGAAAAGCTATGAAAAACCTGGACTACATATTAAAAAGCAGAGACATCACTTTACCAACAAAGGTCCATATAGTCAAAGCTATGGTTTTTCCAGTACTCATGTACGGATGTGAGAGTTGGACTATAAAGAAGGCTGAGTGCCAAAGAATTGATGGTTTTGAACTGTGGTGTTGGAGAAGACTCTTGAGAGTGCCTTGAACAGCAAGGAGATCAAATCAGTCAATCCTAAAGAAAATCAAGCATGACTATATTAAAAGCAGAGCCATTACTTTGTCACCAAAGGTCCATCTAGTCAAGGCTATGGTTTTTCCAGTAGTCATGTATGGATGTGAGATTTGGACTATCAAGAAAGCTGAATGCTAAAGAGTTGATGCTTTTGAACTGTGGTGTTGAAGAAGACTCTTGAGAATCCCTTGGACTGCAAGGAGATCCAGCCAGTCCATCCTAAAGGAAATCATTCCTGGGTGTTCATTGGAAAGACTGATGTTGAAGCTGAAACTCCAATATTTTGGCCACCTGATGTGAAGAGCTGACTCATTTGAAAATACACTGATGTTGGGAAGGACTGAAGGCAGGAGGAGAAGGGGACGATAGAGGATGGTTAGATGGCATCACTGACTCAATGAACATTAGTTTGGGTAAACTCCAGGAGTTGGTGTTGAACAAGGAGGCCTGGCGAACTGCAGTTCGCGGGGTTGCAAAGAGTCGGAAACGACTGAGAGACTGCACTGATACTGATACTGCTTCACTGGAATGTCTGATGCTGAAGCTGAAGCTCCAATACTTTGGCCACCTGATGCGAATGGACAACTCATTGGAAAAGATTCTGATGCTGGGAAAGTTTGAGGACAGGAGAAGTGGGTAACAGAGGATGAGATGGTTGGATAACATCACCAACTCAACTGATATGAGTTTGAGCAAACTCCAGGAGACAGAGGACAGAGGAGACTGGCGCACTGCAATCCAGTTGATCCCAAAGAGTTAGACACAATGTCACAACTGAACAACAACAACAATGCTATCTTGAGGTATACATTTTCTGAAGGTTACATGTGTGTTCAATGATAAAAATCCAAGTTGTAGTTTTGTACATTAGAATTTACTGTGTAGGAGATAACAATCACTAAGATTAAGGTGTATCAGGCATTTTTTGTTTTTCTGGTTCTTTTTGTTGTTACTATTTCTGATTACAGAAATAATACATCATTAGGATTTTTATCTAAGAGATGCAAATGATGCAGAAGTAACTAAAAAGCAAAATGGAATACCACATTCATCCCACCCATCCCTCCAAGAATCTCTCTAGAGATAACCACTGTGAACAATTTTATAAATACTTCCTTAAATGGTACAGTACAGTATGTGTGTGTACACTCTTGTAACATTTTTTCCTTAACAATTAATATTCACTGAGCTACTTGATCTTTTTTTAACTGCTGGAGTACCTCATGCATACCATAATTTATTTAACTGCTTTTCTAATTACATCAATCTGTATTCAGCTAGTGAAACAGAAACACACTGTAATCTAGATAAAGGGTTATAATAGGAAGACCTAGGGTAACAGCATGGATGTCATGGGAAGCCAGAGAAATGAGGCTGGTAAGTCACAGAAGGAGACACTGAGAATCTCAGCCTGAAGCACTGATGTGGAAACTGCCACCATAATCAAGAGGCTCTGGAGAGGTTTCACTAAATATCGACAGTGGCAGCAGCCCACCAGGAGCTCTCCAGCACTCACAGAGAAACTGCTCTAAATCTCTCATCTCCCTAGGCATCTGGCTACAACCAATTTCTGAGAATAAAAGGATTTCTGCTTCTCCTCTGCCTCCCAAGCATTTCCAGAGTAATACTACTTGGCAAATATTGCCCTAAACCATAAGGAAAAGGTAAAACATAGCCTTCTCCTTAGCAAAGTAAAGGTGATTTTAAAACAGAGGGAGGGTGCTGCTGCCAAGTTGCAAGAAGGAATATAACAAACTAACAATAGGAAATTAGGTTGTTTGTGACTTTTGACACTATAAAGACAATGAGGAAATTTATACATTCACCATAATAGGAAAGCAAGAGATATTTTTTATGATATGATCATCAAAAAAGCAAGAGAGATCCAGAAAAACATCTATTTCTGCCTTACTGACTATACCGAAGCCTTTGACTGTCTGGATCATGATGAACTGTGGAAAATTCTGAAAGAGATGGGAATACCAGGCCACCTGACTTGCCTCTTGAGAAACCTGTATTTCAGGTCAGGAAGCAACAGTTAGAACTGGACATGGAACAATAGACTGGTTCCAAATAGGAAAAGGAGTACGTCAAGGCTGTATATTGTCACCCTGCTTGTTTAACTTATATGCAGAGTACATCATGAGAAATGCTGGGCTAGAGGAAGCACAAGCTGGAATCAAGATTGCCAGAAGAAATATCAATAACCTCAGATATGCAGATGACACCACCCATATGGCAGAAAGTGAAGAGGAACTAAAGAGTCTCTTGAAGAAAGTGAAAGAGGAGAGTGAAAAAGTTGGCTTAAAGCTCAACATTCAGAAAGCAAAGATCATGGCATCCGGTCTCATCACTTCATGGTAAAATGATGGGGAAACAGTGGAAACAGTGTCAGACTTTATTTTTCTGGGCTCCAAAATCACTGCAGATGGTGACTGCAGCCAGGAAATTAAAAGATGCTTACTCCTTGGAAGGAAAGTTATGACCAACGTAGACAGCATATTAAAAAGCAGAGATATTAGTTGGTCAACAAAGGTCCATCTAGTCAAAGCTATGGTTCTTCCCGTGATCACTGTATGGTTGTGAGAGTTGGACTATAAAGAAAGCTGAGTGCTGAAAAATTGATGCTTTTGAACTGTGGTGTTGGAGAAGACTCTCAAGAGTCCCTTGGACTGCAAGGAGAGCCAACCTGTCCATCCTAAAGAGATCAGTCCTGGGTGTTCATTGGAAGGACTGATATTGAAGCTGAAACTTCAATACTTTGGCCACCTGATGTGAAGAACTGACTCATTTGAAAAGACCCTGATGCTGGGAAAGATTGAGGGTAGGAGGAGAAGGGGACGACAAAGGATGAGATGGTTGGATGGCATCACCAACTCAATGGACAGGGGTTTGGGTGGACTCTGGGAGTTGGTGATGGACAGGGAGGCCTGCCATGCTGTGGTTCATGGGGTCACAAAGAGTTGGACACAACTGAGCTACTGAGCTGAACTGAACTGATTCTGCAGCCAGTGACTCTTAGAAAAATATGAGTAGGTCCACAGAGTTGGGTTTGTTGCTTCCTTGCATAACATAACATTCAGGGCGTTTGTTGCTAGTGGTGTTGGGTTGTAGGAGTCCTTTATATAGCCTAGATATAAATCTCATCAGAATTATGATTTACGAATATTTTCTTTCATTTTGATTGCCTTTTTACCATGTTGACAGAATATTTTGATTTATAAGGTTTTTAACATTGACATCTATTTTTTTGTTGTTGTTGCCTGTGCTTTTGGTGTCATGTCTAAGTCATTACTAGAAAGCTATTTATTCTTTATACTCAATGTTTACTCTGGTTCCCCTATGAAATTATCTTATGCATTAATAGTTATTTGATTAATTCTTTTGGACTTCCTATGTAGATCATCATATATCTTCCTTTAACAACATTTATAACTCATTTCCTTTCCTTATCTTGTGACATTGGATAAAGTCCAGTAATTTTCAAGATACATTTCTGGAAAGCTTACCTTAATGAATTCTGAAATGTCCTTTGCATTTTGGCAGTATTTGGAGAAAGTTGAAGGGTATGAATCAGATCCAAAATATTTACTGAATAATGCCAAGGTAATTTCAGAGAGCAAAGCAGAAATATGGTGAGAGAGAAGGGAGACAGATTAGTTGGATAATTCATCAGATATTAAGGAGCATATTGATATGAAATAAGAATTCAAAACACTACAATTCTGCAAATAAGGATAGAGTAATGCTTGCTTTTCCAGGGCCATCATGATTTATAAGAATGATAGATGATAAGATATTGGTGTCAAGTACCTTCAAAGTTCATTGTACACTTTATTGTAATACCAGGACTGCCTGAAATTTCTAGAAAGTAGTTAGATTGATTACAGAAAGATGGTAGAGAAAGACAGAAAGAAACAGAAAGACAATCGCTTTATGCATTTCTATGCTAGTGATGGATGGGAGAGGATTAGTTCTTTGCTTTCTGAGTGATAGTAGGAAATCTGTCTGGTCAGGGAATTTATTTTTATAGATCTATTATAATATTTTAATAGTTAAATAATATTTGAATAAGCAAAATAAATAAATATTTAATCACTGATAATTATAGTCAGTAAGAAGTAAAATAACAAATTATCACTGTCATATGCCAAACTCTACTGTTCTATGTAATCCTGCTTCCCTTCAGAGCTAGTAATACCAAGTTGTGACATATTCTTCATTTTGAGATTCATTTTAGTGATCTATAGATACATAAAAAGATATGCTGGTTTAACGTGATTCTTTTTACAGACATGGAATGTCATTATGTATATTATTTAGAAAGTTCCTTAAAGATGGGGAAACAGTGGAAACAGTGTCAGACTTTATTTTTCTGGGCTCCAAAATCACTGCAGATGGTGACTGCAGCCAGGAAATTAAAAGATGCTTACTCCTTGGAAGGAAAGTTATGACCAACGTAGACAGCATATTAAAAAGCAGAGATATTAGTTGGTCAACAAAGGTCCATCTAGTCAAAGCTATGGTTCTTCCCGTGATCACTGTATGGTTGTGAGAGTTGGACTATAAAGAAAGCTGAGTGCTGAAAAATTGATGCTTTTGAACTGTGGTGTTGGAGAAGACTCTCAAGAGTCCCTTGGACTGCAAGGAGAGCCAACCTGTCCATCCTAAAGAGATCAGTCCTGGGTGTTCATTGGAAGGACTGATATTGAAGCTGAAACTTCAATACTTTGGCCACCTGATGTGAAGAACTGACTCATTTGAAAAGACCCTGATGCTGGGAAAGATTGAGGGTAGGAGGAGAAGGGGACGACAGAGGATGAGATGGTTGGATGGCATCACCAACTCAATGGACAGGGGTTTGGGTGGACTCTGGGAGTTGGTGATGGACAGGGAGGCCTGTCATGCTGTGGTTCATGGGGTCACAAAGAGTTGGACACAACTGAGCTACTGAGCTGAACTGAACTGATTCTGCAGCCAGTGACTCTTAGAAAAATATGAGTAGGTCCACAGAGTTGGGTTTGTTGCTTCCTTGCATAACATAACATTCAGGGCGTTTGTTGCTAGTGGTGTTGGGTTGTAGGAGTCCTTTATATAGCCTAGATATAAATCTCATCAGAATTATGATTTACGAATATTTTCTTTCATTTTGATTGCCTTTTTACCATGTTGACAGAATATTTTGATTTATAAGGTTTTTAACATTGACATCTATTTTTTTGTTGTTGTTGCCTGTGCTTTTGGTGTCATGTCTAAGTCATTACTAGAAAGCTATTTATTCTTTATACTCAATGTTTACTCTGGTTCCCCTATGAAATTATCTTATGCATTAATAGTTATTTGATTAATTCTTTTGGACTTCCTATGTAGATCATCATATATCTTCCTTTAACAACATTTATAACTCATTTCCTTTCCTTATCTTGTGACATTGGATAAAGTCCAGTAATTTTCAAGATACATTTCTGGAAAGCTTACCTTAATGAATTCTGAAATGTCCTTTGCATTTTGGCAGTATTTGGAGAAAGTTGAAGGGTATGAATCAGATCCAAAATATTTACTGAATAATGCCAAGGTAATTTCAGAGAGCAAAGCAGAAATATGGTGAGAGAGAAGGGAGACAGATTAGTTGGATAATTCATCAGATATTAAGGAGCATATTGATATGAAATAAGAATTCAAAACACTACAATTCTGCAAATAAGGATAGAGTAATGCTTGCTTTTCCAGGGCCATCATGATTTATAAGAATGATAGATGATAAGATATTGGTGTCAAGTACCTTCAAAGTTCATTGTACACTTTATTGTAATACCAGGACTGCCTGAAATTTCTAGAAAGTAGTTAGATTGATTACAGAAAGATGGTAGAGAAAGACAGAAAGAAACAGAAAGACAATCGCTTTATGCATTTCTATGCTAGTGATGGATGGGAGAGGATTAGTTCTTTGCTTTCTGAGTGATAGTAGGAAATCTGTCTGGTCAGGGAATTTATTTTTATAGATCTATTATAATATTTTAATAGTTAAATAATATTTGAATAAGCAAAATAAATAAATATTTAATCACTGATAATTATAGTCAGTAAGAAGTAAAATAACAAATTATCACTGTCATATGCCAAACTCTACTGTTCTATGTAATCCTGCTTCCCTTCAGAGCTAGTAATACCAAGTTGTGACATATTCTTCATTTTGAGATTCATTTTAGTGATCTATAGATACATAAAAAGATATGCTGGTTTAACGTGATTCTTTTTACAGACATGGAATGTCATTATGTATATTATTTAGAAAGTTCCTTAACAAATAATGTATCACACATATATCCTCATTCAAACTTTATCTCTAATTTATTTATTCCTTTATACAGTTACAATTTTTTCATTTATCCATTCTCTGCTCAACTGACATTTATATAGTCTCAAGCTTTTGTATTTTTATAAATAGGAGGGTAATGATAAAATTGGTTAATATATCTTTGGGCATTTGAGTATGTTTAGAGGATAGATACATCTAGAATTGGAAATAAGATTTAAAAGATCATTCAGATTTATATTGATAGAAAATCTACTAAATTGTCTGATGAAATGTTTAAGTACACATTCTTTCTTGGCCTTTTGAAACTTAGCTCATTCTTTGAGACCAAAGTTAATGCAATGTCCCACTTAGACCACCTAAGATCTCATTTACTTCAAATAAATTGTGCATTCCAGTTGTAATTTGATTGTACTTAAAAAAAATTATCTTTAACTTAAAAACAACGCTGCATGTTAACATTCACAGGCTTTTATTTATTGCTCATGAGGAAGGCAACATAAATTGAAACAAACATGAACTTTTCAGATATACAGTTCTACCTACATGCCAGACTGACTGCAGCACAGCTTGTGGGATCTTAGTTCCCAGACCAGAAAGTGATGAGACCTAACCACTGGACCACCAGGGAATTCCCTGATTAAATTTCTTAATCACACAGCATGTTAGTTTCTGACATGCTCTGTAAAAAACAATTTGTAATGCAAACCTAGAGTTCAAACCAAATTCATTCTAAAAGTAATTTCAAATTTTGGTAATTATACTTAAAATAGGTGAATTTAAACCAAAACCACACAGTTTATCTGAGGTAAATAGCATCAATATTAGTTTTTCATGTTTTTAATCCAGAAAATTATTTAAGACTGATGAATTCAAGGGGTTCTTGATAAAAGATCTATTACTAAAATAGAAATTTAAAATAAGGCACTCAAACAATTCTGTACTTTAAGCAACAGATTTATTAATATGCTATATGAGATATATTCAAAGATATGTTTCCATGTATTCCCATTTCAGCTGCTGTTTTGAATCATGTCTACGGAAAATATGAAATATGAAAAATGATAGAATTTTAGCTAAATAGTTATGTTTGCTTTGAATATCTAAAACTTTACTGTCTTTGTCCCATTACATAAAAATATTTTATGAAAAAGAAAAAATGGAGGACTTCTTAAAATATTTTGATTGATTCTATAAAATTCTTTTATTGAAGAACTCATATTCACTTCACATTTATAAATGAATCCATAAACACAAGTCCTTGTTCGGTGCTTTTTGTCTGGCATGAATACAGCAAATATTTATACCGCATCAGTAAAAGGAAGTAACACAAAAGATTTTTAAAGAAAGAAGGTGGAGCTACCTAATCTATAAAGTCAATAATGAATAAATATAAACAAGGCCTCCAGGAACCTTTAGTTGAGTTAAATTTATTGTTTAAATTTTTAGTTGTGCAGTCGATACAATATATGCTTCTTCTGCCAGTGGCTAATAATAATGAGATCCTTCCTTGTGAAGTAAAATCACATCATCTATATTAAGCACACATTTATGAACATATTTTATAAATATTCTGTTCAAATTTTTTGGAGGGTAAATATGGAATCACTGAGATCATTGCAGAAAGATATTCTTTGCAGGGTTTAGTTATGGCTTATAATTTAAAGAGAGCATTTATCTTTAAACATGTTGTATTAGATCACAATATTTTAACGGTATGATTAGTGGCTAAAGCTTTCCTCTAGCAGAATCTGAGACAAAGATTCTTATAGAAATGATTTATTTAAAAAAAATGTTTCAAAAATTGGTAAGAGACTGGAAGAAACTAGGGTGGAGAAGAGGAAAGAAATTATAAGGTGATGCTTGTGCTGATGAAGCAGGAATCGGGATTATAAAAGTCACTGGTTTGTTCTCAACTATCACAATAAACTGTGGAAAATTCTGAAAGAGATGGGAATACCAGACCACCTGACCTGCCTCCTGAGAAACCTATATGCAGGTCAGGAAGCAACAGTTCGAACTGGACATAGAACAGACTGGTTGCAAATAGGAAAAGGAGTATGTCAAGGCTGTATATTGTCACCCTGCTTATTTAACTTATATGCAGAGTACATCATGAGAAACGCTGGGCTGGAAGAAGCACAAGCTGGAATCAAGATTGCTGGGAGAAATATCAGTAACCTCACATATGCAGATGACACCACCCTTATGGCAGAAAGTGAAGAAGAACTAAAAAGCCTCTTGATGAAAGTGAAAGAGGAGAGTGAAAAAGTTGGCTTAAAGCTCAACACTCAGAAAACGAAGATCATGGCATCTGGTCCCATCACTTCATGGGAAATAGATGGGGAAACTGTGAAAACTGTGTCAGGCTTTATTTTGGGGGGCTCCAAAATCACTGCAGATGGTGACTGCAGCCATGAAATTAAAAGATGCTTACTCCTTGGAAGGAAAGCTATGACCAACCTAGACAGCATATTGAAAAGCAGAGACATTACTTTGCCGACTAAGGTCCGTCTAGTCAAGGCTATGGATTTTCCAGTGATCATGTATGGATGAGAGAGTTGGACTGTGAAGAAAGCTGAACACCAAAGAATTGATGCTTTTGAACTGTGGTGTTCGAGAAGACTCTTGAGAGTCCCTTGGACTGCAAGGAGATCCAACCAATCCATTCTGAAGGAGATCAGCCCTGGGATTTCTTTGGAGGGAATGATGCTAAAGCTGAAACTCCAGTACTTTGGCAACCTCATGAGAAGAGTTGACTCATTGGAAAAGACTCTGATGCTGGGAGGAATTGGGGACAGGAGGAGAAGGTGACAACAGAGGATGAGATGGCTGGATGGCATCACTGACTCGATGGACATGGATCCGGGAGTTGGTGATGGACAGGGAGGCCTGCCATGCTGAGATTCATGGGGTCTCAAAGAGTCGGACACAACTAAGTGACTGAACTGAACTGAACTGAACTGAAGTGAGGGAGCTGGACTTTCACAATTGCTTTCTCAATCCTGAATCAGTCAGTTTTGGGGTGGGAGGAATGAAATTCCTGGCACAGTTATCTTTAAGGGCATCTGACTCAATGAGTATCTGGTGCACAGAACTACTAAGGGGATCCTGGATGATTTGGTCAAGAGCACTGACTGTAGTTACTTGAAGGAAATTTCAAATAATTGAAGTATAAATGATCATGAAAGACATTTCATTTTAATTGTTTAACACTGGTAGCAATAAGGTCCATTGGATATCATTTTTAATAATTATAAATTACTGGCATAAAAAATAATAAAATCATTGGTAAATAATCAAGAAGTAATAAGATGATCTCAATATTGAGTAAGCAGAAGTCATAGGGGGAATGCCAGTAATAATTCCATAAGTGGAAATTTCTCTCTAGAGGCCTGCCAAGGCAGTATAATTGAGAGAAATTAGGGTTTAACATAAACATATATATACTCATATTAGTTGTCTGAGGAATAGATATGAATGGGGCAGAAACTGTATACCAGGCATTTTATAATAATTATCACATTTCCTTTTTAATATGACTTGGTTTTTTGGTGTTATGTATATATATATATATATAAAATTTTGGATCAACAAACTGAGGGTCTAGGAAAATTACTTGTTTTTCTAAGTTTACACTGTTCTTTATTGAACTTGAATTCAAAGAGGGCTAAGGTATGCACTCTTTGCAATATTTTTTAGCTATTTCCTAAAGATCTAATTTTGATTATCAGGTCTTTTGGATTATAATTGCAATGTAAATGAAGTTAATGTAAGCCTCAGAATAGAAACTTTCCTCTTAGAATTTTAATCATTTCTTTAAATAATGGGGACTAAACTACTGCTAGGTTTTAGAA
>SJYT01054174.1:58019-97343 GCA_006410635.1 Cephalophus harveyi
AAAAAAAAAATTAGTTTTAAAAACAACAGAATTAGTGACTCATGTAGATAATCTAGAGAAATTTTATCAAAAACTAAAGTTTGTTTCAGTTAACACATAAATTTCTTTATGTGTCAAGTACTGTTTGTATATGTGTGTATGTGTGAGTGTGTGCATATAAATCTTGTAAATTCATTGTCTCAGAGAAAACATTTATCTACATGTAAGCTATGCACATTCAATACATGGAAGGATTATTTAACGCTGCCCTTCAGCAATATTTTGGACTTCCCTGATGGCTCAGATGGTAAAAAATCTACCCGCAATGAGAGACCTGTGTTTGATCCCTGGGTTGGGAAGATCCCCTGGAGAAGGGAATGGCTACCTACTCCAGTATTTTTGCCTGGAGAATTCCATGGACAGAGGAGCCTGGTGAGCTATAGCCCATGGAGTCACAAAGAGTCAGGCATCACTGAGCAACTTTCACTTTCAGCAATATTTTAAAGAAAGTTAAAAAGTAGGAATATATACACTGCCGCCGCTGCTGCTGCTGCTGCTGCTGCTAAGTCGCTTCAGTCATGTCCAACTCTGTGCGACCCCAGAGACGGCAGGCAGCCCACCAGGCTCTCTATCCCTGGGATTCTCCAGGCAAGAACACTGGAGTGGGTTGCAATTTCCTTCTCCAATGCATGAAAGTGAAAAGTGAAAGTGAAGTCGCTCAGTCATGCCTGACTCTTAGCAACCCCATGGACTGCAGCCTACCAGGCTCCTCTGTCCATGGGATTTTCCAGGCAAGAGTACTGGAGTGGGGTGCCATTGCCTTCTCCGATATACACCCATACACCTATATAATTTTTAAAATAAAAAAAAACTGAATCACTATATTATATACCTGAAACATGTAATATATTACATCAGGAATATTCCTAGGAATATATACATTCATTCCCTGGTGGCTCAGAGGTTAAAGCGTCTGCCTCCAATGCGGGAGACCCAGGTTCGATCCCTGGGTCGGGAAGATCCCCTGGAGAAGGAAATGGCAATCCACTCCAGTATTCTTGCCTGGAGAATCCCATGGACGGAAGAGCCTAGTAGGTTACAGTTCACGGGGTCGCAAAGAGTCGGACACGACTGAGCGACTGACACGACACGACGATACATTTTTAAATCACCATATTTGTTTTTTATTATTTGTCAGAGGTTGATCTTTTTTTCTACTGAAGAATAGCTGATATAAAATATTATATACGTTTCAGGTACATAATATAGTGATTCACAATTTTTGAAATAAAAATAGAAAATGTTTATATCCTATAGTTATTAAAAATACTGAATATACTCCCATTTTTCCCCTATTGTACAATAAATTCCTTGTAGCTTATTTTATACATAATAGTTTGTACCTCTTAGACTCTTTACCCCTGTATTGCCCCTTCGCACTTCCCTCTCTGCACTGGTAACTTGTTCTCTATGTCTGTGAGTCTGTTTCTTTTTGTTATTTTTCATACATTGTTGAATTTTTTAGATTCCAGATATAAGTCATAACATACAATATTTGTCTTTCTCTGACTTATTTCACTTAGCATAATACTGGCCAACCCCATTCACGTTTTTGCAAATGACAAAAATTCATTCTTTTGTGGCTGAGTAGTATTCCATTGTATATATACCACATCTTCTTTATCCATTTATCCGTTGATGGAGAAATATCAACAACCTCACATATGCAGATGACACCACCCTTATGGCAGAAAGTGAAGAGGAACTAAAAAGCCTCTTGATGAAAGTGAAAGAGGAGAGTGAAAAAGTTGCCTTAAAGCTCAACATTCAGAAAACGAAGATCATGGCATCTGGTCCCATCACTTCATGGCAAATAGATGGGGAAACAGTGGAATCAGTGTCAGACTTTATTTTTGGGGGCTCCAAAATCACTGCAGATACATCATGGGCACTTAATAAGTATCTTTTAAGTGATCTAGTCCCCCCACCCCTGATCTTTTAAATTTTGTTACTTCATATTGGTCATCTCTGAATTATTAACATCTCAGAAAATAGGACCATATTTCAGAAACAATAAATTTAATCCTGATTCCTCTGTTTTAATCTGACACTGTATCCAGTCCTTCTACAATTACTGTTAGTTCAGCTTTAAAATGTCTTCCAAATGTCACCACTTCCCTCTGGCTCTGTGTCCCGTCCAAGCTACCATCATCTCCTGCCTGGCCCACTGACACAGCTTCCCAATTAATGTCCCGATTTCAGCTCTTGACACTAGATATGATTGCTCCCTGTGTTCACAACCAAAGTTATCATTATTTCATAATATTCAGTCATGTTACCATCCTATTCAAAACCTCCCAATGCTTTCAGATTAAAATTAAAATCCATTTTGTTTATGTTAACCTATATTTCCAATATTATCATCCCCTTGCCCATTTCTCTGACTTTACTAAGCCAACCACATCTCTATATAACCAGTGTTTCTTGACATTTTTCCAACAGGACAGGACCAAAGGTGTTTATTTCTACCAGAATAACTTCCTACTTGGGGCTCTCTCTGCTTTGACCTTTCATATCATTCATGTCTCTTTCTATATGCCCTACCCCACTGACCACCCTACAAAAAATAGTTTCCATCTGTTATATTCTTTTATCCAGCTACATTTTAAAATTATACTTACCATTGCTGTTAGCTAAATTTTCTATTCTTTAAATTCATATGTTTTTCTCATTATAAGCTCAAGAATTAAAATAATAATGCCTTCTTGGTTTCTGCTCTGTTTTCAGAATCTATAAATGCTCTAGCATGTACACAGTAGGTACTTTGATAATGTTGAATTTAAGACATGAAAGTATCAGACATAAAAAAAGTACTCAGTAGATAGTATAGTAACGCAAAAAGCAATGGATTAAGTTTATAGCTTCTGCTCCAACTTCTTCACCCTGGCTGTATTAAACTGCTTCTTGTTTTCCAAAAGCACTGTGACTTTTTGAGTCTCTTTGTCTTCTTTTGTTTATTTATTTATTTCAATCTTAATTGACTCTGTTACAATACTGCTTCTGTCTTATGTTTTGGTTTAATGGCCTCGAGGGATGTAGTATCTTAGTTCCCCAAGCAGAGATTGAACTTGTACCTCTTGCATTGAAAGGTAAACTCTTAACCCCTGGACCACCAGGAAGTCCCTCTCCTTGTCTTTGAATGAGCTATTCCCTCAGCTCAAACTATGGAAGAGACTTAGAAACTATGCAAGTGTTCATGGTTCAGATGAAATATATTCTCCTCTGGATATCTTTCCCCAGATTCTTTTCCTTCTGTACCAGTAAATAAGGCTTTTTTTTCACAGCATCGTGAACATACATGTTTTCTTTAAAGCCCTTCTTGTCCTTTTTTAAAATATCTATTCTAATAACCTCTGAGCTTCTAATGGAAATGAGTAATCTTTTTTTTATTGTATTCCAATAGGATTTCTGGTCATGTCACCTCCCAACTGGATGACTATAGGCAATTCTTTAAACCCCTTATGTACCTCACTTTCCACATTTATAGTAATAATACAAAGAAGACAATTGTAAATGTCTCTTGAAATTGTTCTGAAGTTTCATTTAGAAATGCAGTAAAGTACCCACTATGTGTACTACACAAGGCATTAGTTCAGTTCAGTTACTCAGTAGTGTCTGACTCTTTGCAACCCCATGTATTGCAGCACACCAGGCCTCCCTGTCCATCACTAACTCCTGGAGCTTGTTCAAATTCATGTCCATCAAGTCACTGATGACATCCAAACATCTCATCCTCTGTCATCCCCTTCTTCTCCTGCCTTCAGTCTTTCCCAGCATCAGGATATTTTCCAATGAGTCAGTTCTTCACATCAGGTGGCCAAAGCATTGGAGTTTCAGCTTCAGTATCAGTCCTTCCAATGGATAGTCAGGACTAATTTCCTTTAGGGTGGACTGGCATTAGATGTTCTCTAAATATTGTTGTTTAGTTGCTAAGTCATCTCAAACTCTTTTTCAACCCATGTACTGCAATCTGCCAGGCTCCTTCTGTCCATGGAATTCTCCAGACAAGACTACTGGGGTGGGTTGCCATTTCCTTTGCCAGGGCATCTTCCTGAACCAGGGATTGAGCCTGCATCTCCTGCATTGGCAGGTGGGTTCTTTACCATTGAGCCATCTGAGAAGCCCTCTCTAAATATTAGCTATTATTATTATATATTCTCAGAGTTAGCATGGCCTCTTGCATACTACAGTTGCTCAGTAAAGAATTACTGAAATTAAAGAAGAATTGGACCCAACAGAGTTAAATAGGCAAGGAAGATTTTCTGAGTCTATTGAAAAACAGAGAGAAGAAATTCAACTCTCTTGAAACAAAAAGCAGGAAAAATTTAACGTATGAGTTAAGCTAGTGGAAAAGTATCAGTGATAATCTGGAGAAAGGTTGGTCCGTGTAATTAGGCCATCAGTCCTTTGCTAATAGGTACAAATGGTGCATATGGAAGTTAGGTACCCATTCTCCTGAAGAAATGGGGACTCAGAGACATTGTCTTCCTCGATTATATTTCAAGGGATGTCTCCCAGATCCTTGAGAAAGACATTCCTGGGTTTTAAAACTGACAAGAGGTTAAGAGAAGGAGTAGAGAACGAATTAACAGTAGAAATTAAAACTAACTTGTAAAGGAAATGCTCTAAGAAAAGGGATGACAGAGCATATAGTCAAGAAGAAACCTGTCCAAAATTTAATCAAGCTGAGGGGACATTTAAGACCATTCTGGACGTTGAATAAAGATCCTGATATCCAGTCTTATGTAAAGTAATATAATCCTACTAATTGCTCATTGTTATAGTGATGGAGAAATATCAATAACCTCACATATGCAGATGACACCACCCTTATGGCAGAAAGTGAAGAGGAACTAAAAAGCCTCTTGATGAAAGTGAAAGAGGAGAGTGAAAAAGTTGCCTTAAAGCTCAACATTCAGAAAACGAAGATCATGGCATCTGGTCCCATCACTTCATGGCAAATAGATGGGGAAACAGTGGAATCAGTGTCAGACTTTATTTTTGGGGGCTCCAAAATCACTGCAGATGGTGACTGCAGCCATGAAATTAAAAGACGCTTACTCCTTGGAAGAAAAGTTATGACCAATCTAGATAGCATATTGAAAAGTAGAGACATTACTTTGCCAACAAAGGTCTGTCTAGTCAAGGTTATGGTTTTTCCAGTGGTCATATATGGATGTGAGAGTTGGACTGTGAAGAAAGCTGAGCACCGAAGAACTTATGCTTTTGAACTGTGGTGTTGGAGAAGACTCTTGAGAGTCCCTTGGACTGCAAGGAGATCCAACCAATCCATTCTGAAGGAGATCAGCCCTGGGTGTTCTTTGGAAGGAATGATGCTAAAGCTGAAACTCCAGGACTTCGGCCATCTCATGCGAAGAGTTAACTCACTGGAAAAGACTCTGGTGCTGGGAGGGATTGGGGGCAGGAGGAGAAGGGGATGACAGAGGATGAGATGGCTGGATGGCATCACCGACTAGATGGATGTGAGTTTGAGCAAACTCCGGGAGTTGGTGATGGACGAGGATGCCTGGCGTGCTGCGATTCATGGGGTCACAAAGAGTCGGATCTGACTGAGCGACTGAACTGAACTGACCTGGAGACTTATGTTGCTTATATACCTTGGCAATTATAAATAATGCTACTGTGAACATTAGAATGCATATATCTCTCTGCATTAATGTTTTCATTGTTTTTATATACCCAGGAGTGGAATTGCTGGACTGTATGATCTACTTTTAGATTTTTTAGTAATCTTCATATTATTTCTTTCATGATTACATTCCCATGAACAGCATAGGAAAGTTTCCTTTCCTCCACATCCTCACAAACATTTGTTATTTGTGTTCTTTTTGATGATATTCATTCTGGCAGATGTGAGGTGATATCTCAGTGTGGTTTTGATTTGCATTTCCCTGATGATTAACAATGTTGCACATATTTCCATGTGCCTGTTGGCCACTGGCATGTCCTCTTTGGAAAAATGTCTATGCAGGTCTTCTGTTCATTTTTCAATTGGGTTGTTTGCTTTTTGGATGTTGTAAGAGCTGCTTATATATTTTGGATGTTCAATGAGTATTTTCCTTCTTAGCTTCTAGCGGTGATTGTCAGTTGTTGATATTCCTTGCATTTATAGATGTATCATTTGAATCTCTGCCTTCATCTTCACATGACATTTTCATGTGTGTTTTTGTCTTCACATGACCATTTTCTTCAGTTCAGTCGCTCAGTCATGTCCAACTCTTTGTGACCCCATGAATTGCAGCATGCCAGGCCTCCCTGTCCATCACCAACTCCCAGAGTTCACTCAAATTCACGTCCATCAGGTCGGTGATGCCATCCAGCCATCTCATCCTCTGTCATCCCCTTCCCCTCCTGCCCTCAATCCCTCCCAGCATCAGAGTTTTTTCCAATGAGTCAACACTTTGCATGAGGTGGCCAAAGTATTGGAGTTTCAGCTTTAGCATCATTCCTTCCAATGAACACCTAGGGCTGATCTCCTTCAGGATGGACTGGTTGGATCTCCTTGCAGTCCAAGGGACTCTCAAGAGTCTTCTCCAACACCACAGTTCAAAAGCATAAATTCTTCGGTGCTCAGCTTTCTTCACAGTCCAACTCTCACATCCATACATGACCATCTTCTTACACAGATACTAATCATACTGGATTAAGAGCCCATCATATTCCAATATGACCTAATCTTAATTTAGTAGCCTCAGCAATAACCCTTTTTCCAAACAAGATCACATCCTGAAGTACTGGGCATTAGTAACATGTTTTTTGAGAGAGACCCAATTCAACCTATTACATAAAAGAGATGTGGAGAAAGGGCATAGGGGTAGTAAATCACAGTCTCTCCCATGGTCTTCATAAGACCCGAGGAGACATGCAATTAGTGCCTATCATTCCTCTTTTTCATTTTCCTTTTTAAAAGCAGGTTTCACAATTTGAAGGAATAGGAGAGATACGGTTGATAATAAAGCAGGCTAAATAATCAACTCTTCTTTAAATATGATGTGATATTTAGTCCATTATATAGTAATAAAATGATAAATGTATTATATTTATTGAAATTGGGATTCTGGAAGAAACATTTCTCACACTCTATTTATTCTGATATGTTCCATATTAAAAACCAATATGTACTTATTAATTACAAGTTATAAATCTTTGAGGGGTAATAAATTATCCAATTAGGAATTGTTCTGCCTTAGAATCATAGAGATAATTAAGACAGTCTAACACATAAATATAAATTGATTAATCACCACAACTTATTAATTTATTTTCAAATGCCCAGTTTGGGAGACAATTGTTTTACTTTTGTTCTACTGAGAAAGTTCTACTGAGAAGATTTATTTTTTAAGATGATATTTTAAAGTTTGATCTGAAAAGCTTTAAAAAAATAAAAGCCAGTTGTGCCTTGTCAAATATTAAGAAGAAAAGATGAGAAGTGATTCATTTTAAGGCAATAACACTAGTGACAATGATCTGTGAAGGGTGCTATTTTTATAATAGAACTAATTCAAGAAGTAACTATGGAAAAGTTGAAAAACTTGAGCTTGTGAAGCATACTGCTGTAATTATCTCAGCTTTTTTCTTCTTTCACAGAAATGAAATCACTTCAAACAAAACTATTTTAAAAAGAGACAAAGCCCCCTACCATACAAAATCCTTAAGCCCAGGAAAAGTCAGTTACTTTAATGAATACAAAGCAAAGTCAAATGAAATGAAATGAATGACACTGAGTAGTACAAACATGATTTCACTTTTTGCCTTCCTTTTAGGAAAACGTCTTTATGCTTCATTTTTAAAAATTATAATATAAAAATAAAAAGTTTTTACAATGGTAACTGTCACCGTCAGTAAGCAAATTTTTGTTCTCACGTAAGAAAGTTTTTTCTCCTTGTTTGATAGGGAAAACTTTCTTATTTCATTAATATAATGTAATACAATACTTATTTCCAACATTTTGCTGTAATCATTCAAAAGTTAACTTTTGAGAGTAATTGAAAGTAACTGAGATAGTCTTTGAATGACTACCTAATACAAATGACATTTGTATTAGAATGGGATTCTCATAAAATTACCAGTAATTCTTCAAAAATAGTTATTTATTTGGCAACTTGCTTGAGGCAGTAAAACCCTTTGCTACAAGTAGAGCAAATAATATGGAGTTCAAACAATGATAATTGACAACTATATTTTTACTAGGTTTTATTGTTATAATGTGCACACAGCAAAATTCAGGTTTTACTGTAGAGTTTTATATTTTGAAATCATATGCAATTATGTAACTATCACCATAGTCAGGATATACAAAAAGTCCATTACCTGTCAAAATCCTTTTGCTGTGCTAAGTTGCTTCAGTTCTGTCCAACTTTTTGTGACCTTATGGACTGTAGCCCACCAGTCTGCTCTGTCCATGGAATTCTCCAGGCAAGAATACTGGAGTGGGTTGCCATTTCCTCCTCTAGGAAATCTTCCTGACCCAGGGATTGAATCAGTCCTCTGCATTGAAAGGAGGATTCTTCACCACTAGTGCCCCCTGAAAAGCTCAAAATCCCATCACACGACCATTTTGCAGTTATTCCTCCTGTCTTATCCAGCTACATGCCACCACTGAGCTTTCTATCCATATACATTTACCTTTTCTAGAGTGCTTTTTATATAAATGGGATTATGCAGAATGAACCTTTTTGTGTAAGGATTCTCTCATCTGAGATTCAACCACACTATTATACATTCTCCGTGGTTCATTTATTTTTCTTGTCCAGTAGTATTCAATTGTAGGGTTATGAAGTTAAAAGACGCCCACTCCTTGGAAGAAAAGTTATGACCAACCTAGATAGTATATTCAAAAGCAGAGACATTACTTTGCCGACTAAGGTCCGTTTAGTCAAGGCTATGGTTTTTCCTGTGGTCATGTATGGATGTGAGAGTTGGACTGTGAAGAAGGCTGATCGCCGAAGAATTGATGCTTTTGAACTGTGGTGTTGGAGAAGACTCTTGAGAATCCCTTGGACTGCAAGGAGATCCAAAAAGTCCATTCTGAAGGAGATCAACCCTGGGATTTCTTTGGAAGGAATGATGCTAAAGCTGAAACTCCAGTACTCTGGCCACCTCATGCGAAGAGTTGACTCATTGGAAAAAACTCTGATGCTGGGAGGGATTGGGGGCAGGAGGAGAAGGGGATGACAGAGGATGAGATGGCTGGATGGCATCACCGACTCGATGGACATGAATCTTAGTGAACTCCGGGAAATGGTGATGAACAGGGAGGCCTGGCGTGCTGCGATTCATGGGGTCGTAAAGAGTCGGACACAACTGAGCGATTGAACTGAACTGAACCACAGTTTATCCGTTTAGCAGATGAAGGACATTTGAACTGTATCCAGTTTTTCATCATTAGGAAAAAAGTTACTAATAAATATTCATACAATTTTTTGTGAACATAGTTTTCAATTATTTAGGAAGATACATGTGAATGTATAGCTGCATAATATAAGCATGTGTTTAGCTCTATGAGAAATTGTCAATCTGTTTTCCAAAGTGGGTATGATTGTCATACCAAGAAGGGTATGATTGTCAAAGCTGGTACATATTCTGTAGGAGAATTTGTAATTGCTATTTTAATTTCTTTTTTTTTTTTGGTCATGCTCCTAGGTATAGAAGATAAACTCTTTTAATAGAAAAGGTATTAAGAACAAATTAGTCTAAATGGAGCTATTTAATTGAGCATAAAGGATAATATTTGGAATGATGTCTTATGTTCTTCTGAAAAGTAAAGCTAGTCCTCTCTAGAATAAATTAATATATATTCTCAATATTCCTAGGAAAATAGCAATTCAAGACAATTTATCATTATATAAATTGACAATTTTGTTGTTAGGGTACATCAGAACATCTAGGACGGTGAATATCAATAGCTATCTAAATGTACCCATTTTCATTTCAGAAATAGGACATCTATATAACACAGTTGTTTTTTTTTTCTTCTTGAAGTGAGAAAATTTATTGAGAATCCAATATTTTCTGAATTAAATTTCCATAAGAAATTTAAATGGAATTAAATCGAAAAGTTAACATATTTCTTTGGAAGTGTAACATAAAGATCAAGGAATATGTGCTCAGTTGTGTCCTAGAGTCTACATGGTCCCATGGTTCCTCCACCCATGGAATTTTCCAGGCAAGAATATTGGAGTGGGTTGCCATTTCCTACTCCAGGGGATCTTCTCGGCCCAGGGATCAAATCCTTATCTCTTGAGTCTCCTGCATTGGCAAGCAGATTCTTTACCACCAGTGCCACCTGGGAAGCCCATTGATTAAGGAGTAGTTTTAGTCATATAGTTGTAGAGTTTAAATTACAAGGAAAATTATTACAAAATTAAATACTGAGTAATGTCTCTCTCAAAAAACAAACAAATTCTCTCCAGAAATGAAGGTAAATAAAAACTATGTGATATGCTGGTGTGTTTCAAATATCAGCAACACTTCTGAAGACGATTGTCAAATTCTAATTTTTTAGCTAAGCTTTATCATCTTAATCCCACCGGTGATAGAGACTCTGATAGCATGATTTTATCCATTTAGCAGATAATCCATGAATGTACCACTCATACAGGAAGCATCAGCTATTAACAGTTGGCAAGCTACTTTCTCAAGATTCTTCTAGGAATTCAGGAATCTGGCATATTGTAAACTCCTCACCAAAATGTGACAATTTCATTTAACTAATGTTTAGATTTTGATTACTTGCCTCCCAAGTTACTTAATTAAAAGAAAATCAAAAACATAAATAGAGCGCCATATTGGGGAAACATACTTGACAAAAGAGCTTCAGTTGGACTCATAGTTGAGCTTCTTGGAATTTCTTGCTATATGAGAGTTTTCACTAAAAACATGTGGGTTTTTCTGAGAAAAATAAAATAAGAATGGCAATAATAATAATAGAGCTTGATCAGCTTTTAGGGGTAACTCTAATTGATGGTTTCTTTAGTGAATTTCCACACAACTGATGAAAAAAAAAGTTCACTTTCTATTAAAATGTATTTAAATTTGAAAAATTAATCAGTTGATTTGTTAACTATTTAGCATGCTTTTATAGACATTTCAAAATATATTTATTACTGAAGATAATTTTTTAAAATTTGTTATTCTATTCATACCTTTTCTGTGCAGAGGGACGCACAGAGAAATGGGTTTTATTACTGTACTTTTTTTCTTCATATATATATATAGCATGATCAAATAGATAAAACTATAATAGCATGGTACTGAAATCATAAGAAAAAGGTTTTCTTGAAAGTTACTGAATAGATAGCTCATGCAAAATTATTCAATGGAAAACTGGTTAAATTTACATATTTTTGTCCTCTAAGTATCTTCTTAATGAAGGAGACTGTGGCTGTCATTTCAGTGCTCTAGAGAGGCTTGAGTTTACCAGAGTTATGGTGGCATATTTTTTATGTTTTAAGACTAAATTTAATGTGCCAGAATATAACAAGGGCACAAAGACAAGAAATGCTGATAGCTGTCAAACTCAACCAAGTTAATTAGGATGAACTGACATGCACAAAGCTAATTGTGTCAGATAAAATATCACACTTTAATTATGTGTTTAAGAAATGTGATGCTAACTTCAACCCAATCATTTATTATTGAAAAAGTTCTAGCTACTTTTATATGGGAAATTTGAATTTGTTTGTTCTTTGATGACTTGAAAAGAGGTATAAAATTCAAAAATCTTATTTTGATACATGACTACAGGTTTATGCTCCTGCTCATAAATTAGGTAAGCTAACAAAACAGGAGAAACCTATAAATTCTTGGAAAAAACCCTCACCCCAACATTTACCTTAGAGTGGAAACAAATGGAGAATGGATTGCTGTCACTGAAGACAAAAATAATTAACATCCAAAAGTTAAACACCAGTTTACCTTTGATAGGTATTTAATAAAATTGTTTTGAATACAAGTATTTTCTTATTAAATCTAAACTGAAACATGTTTAGTTTAGCCATATATTGAATTCAAAGTTATCATAAACAAGTATCCACTTCATCTAAAACTCAACTGTGAGAGATACAGTCCCACAGAAGAAAAAAACTTCTAAAAATGACTGAAGTTACTGTGATTTATGTTTCACTGATACGGCTAATAAGATATGCAGAAATGGCAAAGGCCTTAAAAGGGAAATTGAAGTTGCAATTAATATGTTTTAATCCTTTTATCAAAATTCCCAGGTGACCTAGTGGTAAAGAATCTGCCTGCCAATGCTGGAGATGCAGGAGATGTGGGTTCAGTCCCTGGGTTGGGAAGATCCCCTGGAGGAAGAAATGTCAACCCACTCAAGTATTCTTGCCTGGAGAAACCCATGGACAGAGGAGCCTGGTGGACTAAAGTCCATGGGATCACAAACAGTCAGAGATGACTGGGACAGAGCTCATAAATACAACGCTTTTATCTTGTAGTTACAGAATCTGTGGTTAAAGATGTTAAATTAGTGACCTGGGATCGCATGATTATTGGGTTGTAGAAGAAGGAACATATTCCTGAGTTAGATCTGAGCCAGAAATCTACTCTGCCATCTATTAGTTATATGTCATAGAATAAGATCCTTAGGCCATATATCTTACCCTAAAAATATTTTTTTTTCTTTTTTTTTTTCAAGTGTAAGCCTAGTCTTTAATATTAATGATGCTTGGTCAACAGGGAGAGATCAAGACTTTCCCAGGAAAACTGAGAATTAATTATCTCAGCTTCATTTTCTTCATCTGGTACATCCATTGGTTTATCTAATATTTTTTTAAGAGGCACTTCTAGAAGTTGTTCCTACTGAAGCATTTGTGCCTTACATGGCAGGTATTAAGGGGCTTGGGGAATGTCAAGATTTGCCAAGGAAATTTACGGGTGTGGCTCTCAATCATGTGGATCATGGGTGTTAGGCATTAGTTGTCTCCATTCAGGGGAAAGAGCTGATATCTTAGAATGCTTATTTTACTTAACAGTATTTTGTAGCCAGGTATTAATGACAGATAATGTAAATATGTGTATGTAAGAGTGTGGTATGAGATGATTTAGAAAATTCAAGTTTTTGTTTTATATGTCAAGATGAAAAATGGACTATTTACCTATGGATCTACAGGACAATTATGAAAGAGAAAATCCTTGGTGCCAGCTGGCCAGTCTGAAAGCTTACAGTGAGGTACATAACTTGCTGTCTTCTCTTCCAGTAGCATAGATACATGGAGGATCATGATTAGAATATCATGAACCTGAACAAACTGAATAATCTGAAAATTCTGACACATTACAATAACTGTGCCCTTTAGGAAACTGTATCAGAGATGGCAGAGAAGCAGCTAGAGTAATTAAGAAAGCCTGATCCTTTCAGGTACACACATATCTCCTGCTAATGGTGGCTCAGCTGAATTGGTTCTGCCCCTCATCATGAACTTGGAGGAAGACATTTATGAAGAAATATGCATTTGTTCTTCCTGTTACTTTTCTCTGTTACTTATTTCAGAATAGAGACTGAAAGCTACACTCTTAACTTGACATGCCAGGGGTGCAAGAGGAGCAGTGAAGTACAATACCAGAAAGCTTAGCTGGGTAAATACTAAACACAGGAGGATGGAGTGAGACCTCCCAAGTTAATTAGACTCTGCTAGAAATGAATTTATAAGAACAGCCTTTGAAGACAAAATCACTTGGTATGTCTACAGTTGCCTGTCTCCAAATGATTGACTATGAAAACGTCAAACCTCATTTTCACAAGCGACTAACACATACTTGGCAGATGGATATAGCCTGGCAAGTGACTGGTTGAGACAGCCTTCCTCCTCGGTAGACATGCAGAACCTTCGAGACTGTCTCCAAATGCCAAACCATTCACTATGTCATGAATATCAATCACCACACACTGTGTGTGTATCCACACTTATAATCTCTTTTCTCTCTTGTTTAACAAAAGGAGTGTTCTTGAACCTCTCAAGACAAGGATTTGTGCTTGGGTTAAGTAAGCTTTCCACTGGTGGTTCTGATGTAAAAAAAAAGAATCTGCCTGCAATGCATGAGACTGGCTTCAAACCCTAGGTGGGGAAGATGCCCTAGAGAAAGGCATGGTCAACCCATTCCAGTATTCGTGCCTGGAGAATTCCATGGACAGAGGAGCCTAGTTGGCTACAGTCCGTGGCGTCACAGAGAATTGGACGTGACTGAGCGACTAACACGGAAGTAAACTTTCAACTGTTCTTTTCAAGATCTCCACTACTCTCTTACAACACTAATTTATCACTGCTAACTGGAAAACACACATTAGCATACATATGACCATAACCTGTTCTGATGTTTCTTGTTATTTTAAACCCAGATATTTTTTAAAGCAGAATTTGTATTTGTTTATTTAGGGCTGTGCTGGGTCTTCGTTGCTGTCTGGGCTTTGTGTAGTTGTGGAGTAGGGGCTACTCTCTAGGTGCAGTGCATGGGCTTCTCATTGTGGGGACTTCTTTTGAGCGGAGTATGGGCTCTAGGCCAGCACATGGGCTTCAGTTGTTGCAGCTTATGGTGTCTGGAGCACAGGCTCAGTAGTTGTGGCACACGCTCCCAGTTGCTCTGTGGTGTGTGGGATCCTCCTGGGCCAGGGATTGAACCTGTGTCTCCTGCACTGGCAGGCTGTTTCTTTACCACTGAGTCACCAGGGAAGCCTCCAAATAGATATTTTTTTTTTACCCTAAACTTCCTTTCAGTTTCTGATGCCCTTCTTTGTACCATTTCTCCAAAGATATGTTTACAGATGTCATTTTCCCATATTTACTTCCATTTAGTCTTCAAAACTCTGAATAATTTCTGACCTCAACAACTGCAGCATTCTCCTTGCTTTCCCCTTGCTACTCCAAATTTCTTTTCCATAAACCATCAAGAGTATTTTCAAACATGTAATCATACTCTTGCTCCTCTGCCATTGTTCCACTTGGTAGCTTCGGGCTAAGCTTTCAATGGGCCTCAAGATTCTTTGTGACCAGGATTTGCCTTCTCCATCACTTTCTCCTTCTTCATAATACCTAGATACATTGATTATTTTTTCTCCCTTAAACAATAAAAACTTGTTCAACTTAAGGGTGTTGCACTCTTTCCCTCTACTGAACACTTCCCCACAGAACTCTTTGGATCATTCTTTTTCACCGTTAAGATCTCAAATAATGTTTTCTCTGAAATGACACTCAATCACTCTAAAGGATAACCCACCTCCAGTGTCTGGCCCATTACCTGTTAAATTTTATTCATCATTTGTTACTTTCTGAAATTATAAGATGGTCGGATGGCATCACTGACTTGATGGACATGAGTTTGAGTGAGCTCTGGGAGTTGGTAATGGACAGGAAAGCCTAGCATGCTGAAGTCCATGGGGTCACCAAGAGTCAGACATGACTGAGCAACTGAACTGAACTGATAAGGGCCAAAGGGAGAGAAAAGAGCTCTTCTATTTATTGCTCACAATTGTCCCCCCATTGTTTAGAAAAGAGCCTGACATATAATCAATATTTTGTGGAAGAATCCATAGTTATATATAAATGTCAGGATAAATGTTCATGATTACATTAAGTTCACACATGAAGAAATCTAGCTAAGTTAGGTAGCTTTGGAGGATTTCTTTAGTTTAAAATAAATCACGGGGAAAGAAGAATCTCCTAATTCATTAACAAGGGCTTTGGGTTAATCAAGTGATTTCTCTCTAAAACCTATAATACATATTTTGCATGCTTTAGAATATGAACTCTCCTAGGAAATCAAAACAATTCAAGAAAACAAATCTAATGATCATTCCCAACTAATGCACCATTTGCTTTCACTTTGATGACACAGTGCCAACTTTATTCACCTAAACCTAAATAAATTCTTATATATTGTGGGATTAAACATATTTTTTGAAAAGTTCAAGATGAACACTGGTACAGATACACTTCTTTGGCTGCCAACCTTGACAGACTATTTTTTATAGACTATAAAAAGTCATGGAGTAAATGATAAGTTAGAGATAATGAAAACTTATACAATGAATATGGATCTTTGAAGCTGTATTAAATGTTTCTCTAAGGGTTTCATTTAGAGACAGCTCATGTATCCACAAATGTCCTTTTGATGAAATGAAGGAGAAACATTTAAACTCTCAAGGTGACATGAAAATCAGTATCAACCTTAACATTTTGGGGAAGTTAACTGAGATTGAATCTAGGACGTTGAACATACTAGAGAAGTTATAACACCTGAAGTTAAGCATTTGGAATTTCACTAAAACACAAAAACAAACCTAATGGCTATTAAATAGCTTGTTTCACAGGGAGAAGGAAATATATTATCAAGCAGCAATACCTTTTAACAGAGGATAATTTATAATAGAATTGTCAGTTTGTTATTTCAAGATTCCTGAGTGAGATGGATGAGTTGTTGGTTATTAAATATATTTCCATTTTTAAGCACCTAGGGGAAATAATTTAAACTGTTGAATATGGAAGTTTTAAAAGTATTAACTGAAATGAAAAACAAATGACTTAATATTCTGCTTTCTCTAGCCATCAAGTGTTGTAATACAAAGTGAAAACATAATAATGTATAGGAAGTGATGAAAATGATTCAGTGAGCAATAGAGGAAGGGTTAATTTAATATTGAGCTATCCATCATATATGTTAACAAATCTGTACTGCAGATGTCAATTAATTGACACAAAAAATGGAGCATTTAACTGTTTCATAATAAGAATATTCTTCTTTTGGTATTTATTATCTCGAATTAAGAACACTGACATGTGAATTTACCAGGGAAAAGTTACATCCATGAGTATGTAACTCAATCATATGGATCATGCATATTATGCTTTAGTTTTTTTTTTTATAGAGGGGAAAGAGCTGATATCCTGGAATATTGATATTTACTTAGTAGTGTTTGGTGGCCATGCATTCATAACAGATGATGTAAGTATGTATATGTAAGAGTTCAGTTCAGTTCAGTTCAGTCGCTCAGTCGTGTCTGACTCTTTGCGATCCCATGAATCGCAGCACTCCAGGCCACCCTGTCCATCACCAACTCCCGGAGTTCACCCAAATTCATGTGCATTGAGTCAGTGATGCCATCCAGCCCTCTCATCCTCTGTTGTCCCCTTCTCCTCCTGCCCCCAATCCCTCCCAGCATCAGGGTCTTTTCTAATGAGTCAATTCTTTGCATGAGGTGGCCAAAGTATTGGAGCTTCAGCTTTAGCATCAGTCCTTCCAATAAACGCCCAGGACTGATCTCCTTTAGAATGGACTGGTTGGATCTCCTTGCAGTCCAAGGTACTCTCAAGAGTCTTCTCCAACACCACAGTTTAAAAGAATCAATTCTTTGAAAAGATAATTTAAAAATTTAAAATTCTGATTATCCTGCTTATAGGAGGGGAAGGGAAGAGGAGCAATGTTCCATTACTAGTCATCATATTCCTATTGCCTAGTAAGTCATAATAGTCCTGCTATCCCATTGCTTTCCCCTCACAGTCATGTGGATTATGTTATATAATTTACATGCATTTCATGGCTGATAAGGATAAATTAAAAACATTTATATGCAATTAAAATTAAATGTTCTTCAATTTTAAAAAATATTTACATGTAATTGTCTGAAGCAACCTTGCTGGTTAACACCCCAGCTATGGTTTCTAGGCAGTTCTTCCCAAGTGAAAAGTCTACAGTGCAGCTTCCACATAACCTGGTGGTCTCATCCTGGGATGGGGAAGATGGGGCAGGAGAAGGCTCAATCAGTGAGCAGGCACATGAGTTAGTCATTAATCATTATTTGTAGGGACCAGGGAGCTGGCAGTCTCAAACTTAAAACCTCTTTTTCTTTAACTCAAATCATTCAGTTGAGCTAGCTTTATAACATAATGTTCTAGAAAGTAAAATAAACAAGGAACCCTGCATCATAAATGGCCTGTTCACAATTTTCCATGACACCTATTGTAAGGTAAAGAGCATGGTCTCCCAAGAGACACAATTTATTTAAATATTTTTAAGAAATCAATTCTTGAAAACAAATAAACAAAAAAATCACCCTCTTCAGAATTTGCCTAAAGTGTCTCCTTTATCTTCATAACACTGGTAAGAATAAAGGAATACTGTTCTTGACTTTTTATAGATGGGGCACAAAATTCCATAATCAGAGGCCTCTGTTTCCTCCTCTATAAACTAAGATTGCTGCTCTCAAAGAGTTTTGGAGGGATGAGAGAAACTGTAGAATGTGCCTAGCATGTAGTATTTGCACTATAGCTATTATTTCCTTTTCATCTTTTCTAATTAAGTTGGCTTACATAGAATATAACTCATACAAAATTGCAGTCTTTTCAGGGCACTACTAACCTCCTTGATAGCAGAGTAATTATTTACCTCGTCCTTGAGCCGCCACTGATCTCTGAGATATAGACTGAGTAGAATAAGCCATTGGACTAATTAAAGAGGAACTGGTCTGTATTGTAACAAAAACAAGAACTTTATTTCATCAAGTAATGCCATGAAACTACAATTAACAGGAGATGCATTGCATCAGACTAGATGGCAGAGTAGCAAAAATAAATCACAGGCAGATTACTTAAGTCTTTTATGCAGGTGTTTATACCTCCCACTAACAAACTATGATGAAAAGAGCTTATAGATATAGACAAGTGGTCACACAGGAGATGGCAAGAGTGAACGTCAGGATTTTAGGAATCAGCAAACTAGAATGGACTGGAATGGGTGAATTTAACTCAGATGACCATTATATCTTCTACTGTAGGCAATAATCCCTTCGAAGAAGTAGAGTAGCCATCATAGTGAACAGAAGAGTCTGGAATGCAGTACTTGGATGCAGTCTGAAAAATGACAGAATGACCTCTGTTTGTTTCCAAGGCAAACCATTCAATATCATGGTAATCCAAGTCAATGCCCTGACCAGTAATGCTGAAGAAGCTGACGTTGAATGGTTCTATGAAGACCTACAAGAACTTTTAGAACTAACACCCAAAAAAGATGTCCTTTTTATTCTAAGGGACTGGAATGAGAAGTAGGATGTCAAGAAACACCTGGAGTAACAGGCAAAATTGGCCTTGGAGTACAGAGTGAAGCAAAATCAATTCTTTGAAAAGATAATTTAAAAATTTAAAATTCTGATTATCCTGCTTATAGGAGGGGAAGGGAAGAGGAGCAATGTTCCATTACTAGTCATCATATTCCTATTGCCTAGTAAGTCACAATAGTCCTGCTATCCCATTGCTTTCCCCTCACAGTCATGTGGATTATGTTATATAATTTACATGCATTTCATGGCTGATAAGGATAAATTAAAAACATTTATATGCAATTAAAATTAAATGTTCTTCAATTTTAAAAAATATTTACATGTAATTGTCTGAAGCAACCTTGCTGGTTAACACCCCAGCTATGGTTTCTAGGCAGTTCTTCCCAAGTGAAAAGTCTACAGTGCAGCTTCCACATAACCTGGTGGTCTCATCCTGGGATGGGGAAGATGGGGCAGGAGAAGGCTCAATCAGTGAACAGGCACATGAGTTAGTCATTAATCATTATTTGTAGGGACCAGGGAGCTGGCAGTCTCAAACTTAAAACCTCTTTTTCTTTAACTCAAATCATTCAGTTGAGCTAGCTTTATAACATAATGTTCTAGAAAGTAAAATAAACAAGGAACCCTGCATCATAAATGGCCTGTTCACAATTTTCCATGACACCTATTGTAAGGTAAAGAGCATGGTCTCCCAAGAGACACAATTTATTTAAATATTTTTAAGAAATCAATTCTTGAAAACAAATAAACAAAAAAATCACCCTCTTCAGAATTTGCCTAAAGTGTCTCCTTTATCTTCATAACACTGGTAAGAATAAAGGAATACTGTTCTTGACTTTTTATAGATGGGGCACAAAATTCCATAATCAGAGGCCTCTGTTTCCTCCTCTATAAACTAAGATTGCTGCTCTCAAAGAGTTTTGGAGGGATGAGAGAAACTGTAGAATGTGCCTAGCATGTAGTATTTGCACTATAGCTATTATTTCCTTTTCATCTTTTCTAATTAAGTTGGCTTACATAGAATATAACTCATACAAAATTGCAGTCTTTTCAGGGCACTACTAACCTCCTTGATAGCAGAGTAATTATTTACCTCGTCCTTGAGCCGCCACTGATCTCTGAGATATAGACTGAGTAGAATAAGCCATTGGACTAATTAAAGAGGAACTGGTCTGTATTGTAACAAAAACAAGAACTTTATTTCATCAAGTAATGCCATGAAACTACAATTAACAGGAGATGCATTGCATCAGACTAGATGGCAGAGTAGCAAAAATAAATCACAGGCAGATTACTTAAGTCTTTTATGCAGGTGTTTATACCTCCCACTAACAAACTATGATGAAAAGAGCTTATAGATATAGACAAGTGGTCACACAGGAGATGGCAAGAGTGAACGTCAGGATTTTAGGAATCAGCAAACTAGAATGGACTGGAATGGGTGAATTTAACTCAGATGACCATTATATCTTCTACTGTAGGCAATAATCCCTTCGAAGAAGTAGAGTAGCCATCATAGTGAACAGAAGAGTCTGGAATGCAGTACTTGGATGCAGTCTGAAAAATGACAGAATGACCTCTGTTTGTTTCCAAGGCAAACCATTCAATATCATGGTAATCCAAGTCAATGCCCTGACCAGTAATGCTGAAGAAGCTGACGTTGAATGGTTCTATGAAGACCTACAAGAACTTTTAGAACTAACACCCAAAAAAGATGTCCTTTTTATTCTAAGGGACTGGAATGAGAAGTAGGATGTCAAGAAACACCTGGAGTAACAGGCAAAATTGGCCTTGGAGTACAGAGTGAAGCAGGGCAAAGGCTAATAGACTTTTGCCAAGAGAACACACTGATCATAGCAAACATCCTCTTCCAACAACACAAGAGAAGACTCTACATATGGACATCACCAGATGGTCAAACACCAAAATCAGACTGATTATATTCATTGCAGCCAAAGATAGAGAGGCTCTATAGTGTCAACAAAAACAAGACCAGGAGCTGACTGTGGCTCAGATCATGAACTCCTTATTGCCAAATTCACATTTAAATTGAAGAAAGAAGAGAAAACCACTAGACCTTTCAGGTATGATCTAAATCAAATCCCTTACAATTATACAGAGGAAGTAAGAAATAGATTTAAGAGACTCGATCTGATAGACAGAGTGCCTGAGGAACTATGGATGGAGGTTCATGACACTGTACAGGAGACAGGGATCAAGACCATCCCCATGGAAAAGAAATGCAAAAAAGCAAAATGGCTGTCTGAGGAGGCCTTATAAATAGCTGTGAAAAGAAGAGAAGCAAAAAGCAAAAGAGAAAAGGAAAGATATACCCAACTGAATGCAGAGTTCCAAAGAATAGTAAGGAAAGATAACAAAGCCATCCTCAGTGATCAGTGCAAAATATTGAAGGGAAACAATAGAATGGGAAAGACTAGAGATTTCTACAAGAAAATTAGAGATACCAAGGGAACATTTCATGCAAACAAGGGCTCAAAAAAGGACAGAAATGTTATGGACCTGACAGAAGCAGAAGAAATTAAGAAGACATGGGAATAATACACAGAAAACTGTACAAAAAATACCTTAACAATTCAGATAATAACAATGATGTGATCACTCACCTAGAGCCAGATATCCTGGAATGCGAAGTTAAGTGGGCCTTAGGAAGCATCACTATGAACAAAGCTAGTGGAGGTGATGGAATTCCAGTTGAGCTATTTCAAATCCTGAAAGATGATGCTGTGAAAGTGCTGCACTCAATATGCCAGCGAGATTGGAAAGCTCATCAGTGGCCACAGGACTGGAAGAGATCAGTTTTCATTCCAATTCCAAAGAAAAGCAATGCAAAAGAATGCTCAAACTACCACACGATTGCACTCATCTCACACGCTAGTAAAGTAATGCTCAAAATTCTCCAGGCCAGGCTTCAGCAATACGTGAATCATGAACTTCCAGATGTTCCAGCTGGTTTTAGAAAAGGCAGAGGAACCAGAGATCAAATTGCCAACATCTGCTGGATCACTGAAAAAGCAAGAGAGTTCCAGAAAAACATCTATTTCTGCTTTATTTACTATGCCAAAGCCTTTGACTGTGTGGGTCACAATAAACTGTGGAAAATTCTGAAAGAGATGGGAATACCAGACGACCTTACCTGCCTCTTGAGAAATCTGTATGAAGAAAGCAACAGTTAGAACAGGACATGGAATAACAGACTGGTTCCAAAGGAGTACATCAAGGCTGTATATTGTCACCCTGCTTATTTAACTTATATACAGAGTATATCAAGCAAAATGCCAGGCTGAATGAAGCATAAGCTGGAATCAAGTTTGCTGGGAGAAATATCAATAACCTCAGATATGCAGATGACACTACCCTTATGGCAGAAAGTGAAGGGAAACTAAAAAGCCTCTTGATGAAAGTGAAAGAGAAGAGTGAAAAAGTTGGCTTAAAGCTCAACATTCAGAAAACTAAGATCATGGCATTTGGTCCCATCACTTCATGGCAAATAGATGGGGAAACAGTGGAAACAGTTGCTGACTATTTTGGGGGGCTCCAAAATCACTGCAGATGGTGACTGAAGCCATGAAAGTAAAAGACGCTTGCTCCTTGGAAGAAAAGTTATGACCAACGTGAGTTCAGTTCAGTTCAGTTGCTCAGTCGTGTCTGACGCTTTGTGACCCCATGAATTGCAGCAAGCCAGGCCTCCCTGTCCATCACCAACTCCCAGAGTTTACCCAAACTCATATCCATCTAGTTGATGATGCCATCCAGACATCTCTTCCTCTGTTGTCCCCTTCTCCTCCTGCCCCCAATCCCTCCCAGCATCAGGGTCTTTTCCAAAGAGTCAACTCTTCTCATGAGGTGGCCAAAGTATTGGAGTTTCAGCTTCAGCATCAGTCCTTCCAATGAACACCCAGGTCTGATTTCATTTAGTATGAACTGGTTGGATCTCCTTGCAGTCCAAGGGACTCCCAAGTCTTCTCCAACACGACAATTCAAAAGCATCAATTCTTTGGCACTCAGCTTTCTTTATAGTCCAACTCTCACATCCATACATGACCACTGGAAAAACCATAGCGTTGACTAGATGGACCTTTTTTGGCAAAGTAATGTCTCTGCTTTTTAATATGCTATCTAGGTTGGTCATAACTTTCCTTCCAAGGAGTAAGTGTCTTTTAATTTCATGGCTGCAATCACCATCTATGACCAACATAGACAGCATATTAAAAAACTGAGACATTACTTGCCAACAAAGGTCCATCTAATCAACGCTATGGTTTTTCCAGTAGTCATGTATGGATGTGAGAGTTGGACTATAAAGAAAAGTTGTCCCCTTCTCCTCCTGCCCCCAATCCCTCCCAGCATCAGGGTCTTTTCCAAAGAGTCAACTCTTCTCATGAGGTGGCCAAAGTATTGGAGTTTCAGCTTCAGCATCAGTCCTTCCAATGAACACCCAGGTCTGATCTCCTTTAGTATGAACTGGTTGGATCTCCTTGCAGTCCAAGGGACTCCCAAGTCTTCTCCAACACGACAATTCAAAAGCATCAATTCTTTGGCACTCAGCTTTCTTTATAGTCCAACTCTCACATCCATACATGACCACTGGAAAAACCATAGCGTTGACTAGATGGACCTTTTTTGGCAAAGTAATGTCTCTGCTTTTTAATATGCTATCTAGGTTGGTCACAACTTTCCTTCCAAGGAGTAAGTGTCTTTTAATTTCATGGCTGCAATCACCATCTATGACCAACATAGACAGCATATTAAAAAACTGAGACATTACTTGCCAACAAAGGTCCATCTAATCAACGCTATGGTTTTTCCAGTAGTCATGTATGGATGTGAGAGTTGGACTATAAAGAAACCTGAGTTCCATAGAAATGATGCTTTTGAACTGTGGTGTTGGAGAAGACTCTTCTTGAGAGTCCCTTGGACTGCAAGGAGATCCAACCAGTCCATCCTAAATGAAATCAGTCCTAAATATTCACTGGAGGGACTGATGTTGAAACTGAAACTCCAATACTTTGGCCATCTGATGAGAAGTGCTGACACATTTGAAAAGACCCTGATGCTGGGAAAGACTGAAGGTGGAAGGAAAAGGGGATGACAGAGGATGAGATGGTTGGAAGGCATCACTGACTCAATGGATATGAGTTTGGGTAAACTGCAGGAGTTGGTGATAAACAGGGAGGCCTAGCATGCTGCAGTCCATGGGGTCACAAAGAGTCAGACACGACTGAGTGACTGAACTGAACTGAACTGATAGAGAAATTCAAATACATCTATATAGAACTCATTAACTTGATGCTTTATTAATTCTTGCTGTTACACCTATGGGTGTTTGATGAGTAATTACTCCATTATTACTGAACATGTGTTGACTTACTTCAGAAACCATTATTATGTAACAAAGTAATATTTTAACATATTTTTGTCTCTTTTTGGAAGATTTTCTAGTCACCCTAAGTGTGATGAGGGTTAACTGCTATTTGGCCCCCCAGAAAGAACTACTACTGGCTTGGTTATATTATGACCAAATTAAAGCCTTTTTCTATTTGAGGTTATAATTAAAATTCAACCTGTGAGCCTCTCCTTTAAAGATTTGGTTGATTTTATGTGATAATACACTGCCTGGTAGAAGGATTGTAAGCATATCAATAGTGTTAGTATCTTGCACATGGGGCTTCCTAGATGGCTCAGTGGTAAAGAATCCACCTGCCAATGCAGGAGATGCCAGTTTGATCTCTGGGTTGGGAAGATTCCCTCACTTCATTTCAGTGAAGTTCAGTTGCTCAGTCATGTCTGACTCTTTGCAACCCCTTGGACTGCAGCATGCCTGGCTTACCTATCCATCACCAACTCCCAGAGCTTGCTCAAATTCATGTCCATTGAGTTGGTGATGCCATCCAACCATCTCATTCTCTGTCACCCCCTTTTCCTCCAGTCTTCAATCTTTCCTAACTTCAGGGTCTTTTCCAGTGAGTAGTAGGCTGTTCAAATCAGGTGGCCAAACTATTGCAGCTTCAGCTCCAGCATCAGTTCTTTCATGAATATTCAGGACTCATCTCTTTTAGGATTGACTGGTTTGATCTCCTTGTAGTCCAAGGGACTCTTAAGAGTTTTCTTCAACACCACAGTTCAAAAATATCAATTATTTGGTGCTCAGCCTTCTTTATGGTCCAACTCTCACATCCATACATGACGACTGGAAAAAACATAGCTTTGACTAGATGGACCTTTGTCAGTAAAGTGATGTTTCTGCTTTTTAATATGCTGTCTAGTTTGGTCATAACTTTTCTTTCAAGGAGCAAACTTCTTCTAATTTCATGGCTTCAGTCACCATCTGCAGTGATTTTGGAGCCCAAGGAAACAAAGATCCCCTGGAGAAGGAAATGGCAACCCTCTCTAGTAATCTTGCCTGTGAAATCCCATTGACAGAGGAGCCTAACCAGGTCCATGGGGTTGCAAAAGAGTAGGACACAACTTAGAGACTAAACAATAACAACAATAACCACACCCTGGTGTAGTCTCTTAATTTCTGGATCTTTTCAATAGTCAAATATCTAACCTTTAAGGATGTCATTATTTTGTAAATATTTAACAATAAAATATGTTAAAACAAATATTTTCTAAGACATTAATTTTCATTTCTGGATGCACATTACATATACATGCACAGGGAATACTTTGTGGTCCTCATTGAAATTGTCCATTCTAATCCCTTTCTTCTCCTATCTGAGTATCTACCATGTTGATACTTACCAATCCGTCATTTTTGCTCTTACTTAACATAATTCATTGTCCTCATGCCCTTTTTCTTTCTGAGTTTCTTGAAGCTATTTTCACATGGATTGTGTTATACACCACATTTTCTTCAAATTTGTTTTGTATTTTGTGGCTTTTCCTTTTTTTTTAATTTCAATTTGTTTCCTCTTCAATTTACTTCTTCTGTACAACTCTGTCTCAAAATAAAACTGTGGTTCTATAAAATGCAAATGTATGTGCAGACACAATGTACACATGGTCTATTCAACTCTGTTTACAATAGTATAAAAATGATAATTGAAATATGTAGTCAGTCATTTTTAAGACATAAATTATGGAACTAACAGACTTATTAGAGGGCTTTCTTCTCTGGAAGCAAACAATTAAGTTAGGAAACTACACACACATATGCACAGAAATATACACTCCCAAATTCCTTTAATCTCTTCATAAGAAAACTAATTCTTCATACTTAAGGATGAATATAAACAATTATTCAATTAACAAAGTAAAAATAATTTTGATATAAAACAATTTCTTTTTTTATATATAAAGCAATTTCATGGCAACCCACTCCAGTACTCTTGCCTGGAAAATCTCATGGATGGAGGAGCCTGGTGGGCTGCAGTCCATGGGGTCGCTAAGAGTAGGGCACGACTGAGCGACTTCACTTTCACTTTTCACTTTAATGCATTGGAGAAGGAAATGGTCACCCACTCCAGTATTCTTGCTTGGAGAATCCCATCAGAGGAGCCTGATGGGCTGCCGTCTAAGGGGTCGCACAGAGTGGGACACGACTGAAGCAACTTAGCAGCAGCAGCAGCAGCAACCATATACCTATTCATGTAAAATTATAGAAACTTGTAGCTCCTGCCATTCTGCTGTTGTAGGAGCATTCCTACCATTCCTCACATACTTCTTGGATCAGAATGGTTGCTAGAACTATAGCCCTCACTACAGACTTCTAGGATCAGAGTGGAAGAATAGTTTCCTGTTATAACTATGTCCTGAAAACTCCTTGTATCACTTTTTTCTGATATTTCACTATGCATACACTAACAAATAATCATACTAGCTTGTAAAAATCCTGGGAAATGTAGTATTTTACTCTGGTCAACAGTGTAATGGATTAAAATTGTGAATTTTGTGATTAATGGAAGGGGGCAATAGATACTGATAAGAGTCTGATTGCCACACTTATGTCAATTTAATTTTTTGTTTTAGTTCATTATATATATATTGTTTCTTTTCAAGAGAGCACATAATCTGTAAGTCAGAAAAAGAAAGACAAATACCATACACTATGATTTATATGTGGAATCTAAATATGACACAAATGAACATATCTACAGAATAGAAAAAGACTCACAGACGCAGATAAGAGAATTGACTTGCAGTTGTCAGTGGGGTGGGGGTGGGGGAGGGAAGGATTGTGACTTTGGGATTAGCAGATGCAAACTGGTATCAGTTCAGTTCAGTTCAGTTCATTCGCTCAGTCGTGTCTGACTCTTTGCGACCCCAAGAATCGCAGCATGCCAGGCCTCCTGTTCATCACCATCTCTCGGAGTTCACTCAGACTCACATCCATCAAGTCAGTGATGCCATCCAGCCAACTGACTATATATTTATGGATAAAAAACAACACACTCCTGTGTAATACAGGGAACTATAATCAATATCCTATGATAAACCACAATGGAAAAGTGTATATATATATAAACATATATTTATATATATAAACTGGGTGACTCTCTTGTATACCACATATTAACTCAACATAGTTAGTTAATATGCAAACTAGTATATATGGGTATATATACTAATTATACATATATGGATAAGCAACAACACCCTCCTGTGTAACACAGGGAACCATAACCGTAGTAACCATAGTTACTATAGTATAACAAATCAACTATACTTCAATAAAAATAAAAGACACATACACACACAAAAGAGAGAGCACACAATCTAACGCGAAAAACAGGTTAGTAATGCTAATTTCATGGCATAGGCCAGAATTGTTAGCAAATTTATAAATATAACAATATTACAAAGAGAAGCTTACCAAAGTGAGTATAAGTTCAACTGGGTCTTGAAGAATTAATTAAAATTGATGAGTTTCTTCATTTGTCATTATTAAATTGTTCAGGAATAGCAGAATGAAATCTAGTCTAGATGACACCACTAGCCATTTTAATAAGGACATAGCATTTCTATCACAGGATATCAGTAAGCTTTTGCAATATATTTATTTTATGCTTATAACATGGCTACACTAAATTTATTTTATAAACAAACTTGATTTTTAATTAAAAAAAATAAATGGATAGTTATACCCATCACTATGTTTTAAATGTTAACACTCTTTAGGAAACTGCAAATAAAGGAAAATAATTTCTATGATAATACCTTTTAAAATTTAGTTATGTGCCATTAAGAGGTAGGTAGTTGTTATGCAGGTATATGTTATGTTATATATGTAGATATATGTCATGTTATACAGGATCTAAGAAAAGGTAAGGGCTTCAAGTTTTCAGCCACAGTTTTAATTGCAGTGCTCTTTGGTCTCTGTGAGCCTATGAATGAAGGATTGTCTCTAATTCTGTGTTTTACAGAAAGCTTCGGGCAGCTGTTTAAATAAAGCACTAACGTATCAGAATATAATAAATCCAAAAATAAAAGACAAATCCTTTGCAGTCCACCTGCTTTTTTAAATCCTGTATTCTGTTTCTTGCATGGTGTTTTGTCTTTCATCTCAGGAGCCCACATGACAATGTCACTGGCAGTTAGAGCATGTTGACACACTTGACATCCAATTTAGTTAATGCTGGGTCAGTCTGGGAGATGCAGAAACACTACTACGTATGCAGTAGAGAAAGCTGTGTGTGAGTACTGAGGAATACCCTCTAATTCCCAGGATACTTGTTAAACAATTCTAATGTCAAAATACCAGCAAGAGAACTCTAACAATCAGCGTCACAATAAAAGACATAGGTAACACATTGTTTTGAGAGTTGATGTGTTAAAACACACTGCCCCTTTTTTCTCCGTCTCTGAAATGTATTCTTTCCATGGCTCTTATAGTTACTTTAAGATTCAGAGAGATGACAACTGACTTTACATAGTATTATTGGAATAATCGTTGCAGTCATATTTTAATAGAGTGTAGTATTTATTTATTTAAGCTTTGTCTGTAGTGCTGTTTATCTGATGTCTGTCAACTTCCCAAGGAATTAACTTGCAAAGTGGAGTTAGTCATTGTATTAACAAATCTATAAACATAGAATGACGCACATTGCCAATGCAAATTAATATCAAGAGAATTGTACAGTGCCGCCAAAATATAAATATTTGTATATGGTGTTAAAACTGGTGACTTTGTTCTTGTGGTGTTTTTTTTTCTTCTTCTTCTTTTTTTTTTTTTTTTTTACAAATTGTACATTATCGGAGATCAATCAAGATGGTGGAGTCAGAGGATGCGGAACTCACCTCTCCCATGGAACATATCAAATATTCATCTACAAGTGGAACAATTCTCACTGAAAACTAACTAGAAGCTGGAAGAAAGATTCCTATACTCTAAAACTATAAGAAAAACCTACATGGATTTGGGTAAAGAGAAGACCAGTGATCAAGTCAGGACCTGTGGCCCTGAGTGGGGGACTCAGGGGAAAAGGGAGATCGCATGGGCAGAGATCCACCCTGGGGGGTGAGCTATTCCAGCTACATATTGGGCACCCCAGTCTGGAGGTCCAAAACAGGGAAGACTAGCTCCCTTGGCTGGTCAGAGAGCAGCTGAGACTAACTGGAGGGCTGTGTGAAACCTGGACTCTGTTCATGAGGAGCATGAGTTCTGGCTTGCTCCCAAATCTGGACAGAGAGTGGACAGAGGAATGCTCCAGTGGCTACTGACTTCCCCCAACTGTGTACCCCAGCCTGAGGAGAGCAAACACTCCAGGCCTGCTTATGTCACCTCAGAGCTCTGCACTAGAGCAAGGGCTGCCATAACTGGGGAGAGAGCTTAGTTGTGGTCATCAGGGTTGACTTATACTTGGGGAATCATCTGAGAATGGCAAGTCTGGCCATTGCTGGTGCTTACTCAGGCAGCATGTTGGAAGCAGCACCAACACACTGAGAGCTTAGTTGGGCCCCACCTACCCTGCAGCATAACTTCTCATCAGGGTGGTGGTAGCATAAGCTGTGGGAGTGATCAGCTGTGAGGGATAAGTTAAACTCAGACCCAAAGTTAAGTTTGAATGCGGCAGGGGCAGCCATTGCCGGCACTTTCATGCGTGGCGCATCAGAGGCAGCCTAGACCACTGGCTACAGTTGGCCCACCACAGCTGAAGCATCTTTACTAGACAAGAGCCTGCATAGGCCCCTCATGTTCCAGAACTTCTCCCCTCTGGGCAAGAGTCTTGATGCTGGGAGAGGGAAGAGCACACACTTAAAAGGATCAGAGACAGTTCCCCCCTGACCCCTCAGGGAATCTGTACTAGCAACTTGAGATAAGACCACATCCTAATAGAGCATAATATCACTGAGCAAAGGGGAGGCCTTGCCACATACTGACTCCATCCCCAACCTCTCCATCTTTAGCTCCTCTCCTTATCAAGGCAGTATTTGCCAGCACACCTGAAGGAAAGACATGACTTGTTTTCATGTCAAATCCAGCTCTCCTACCAAAGGCACTGGGCACATACGGATAGTATAAGCATGCTCCCACATAAAGAAACTCTTTTAAGATGGCAATAGATAACTATTTTATCTCAATTCATAGAGACAGAGAGAATTAAGGAAAATTAGAAGGCAGAGCAACTGGTCTAAATTGAAAGAGCCAGAAAAGAAATCCTGAAAAAAAAAAAAAATCCAAAAAAAAATCCAAACTGGAATAAATATTTTACCAGATCAAAGATCTGAATCATTAGTAATAATAATGCCAACTGAATGAGAAGACAAGATGAATACACTGGGAATTTTAACAAAGAACTAGAAAAAATTTTAAAAAGGAACTAGATGTCCATCAGTAGATGAATGGATAAGAAAGCTGTGGTACATATACACAATGGAGTGTTACTCAGCATTAAAAGGAATACATTTGAATCAGTTCTAATGAGGTGGATGAAACTGGAGCCTATTATACAGAGTGAAGTAAGCCAGAAAGAAAAACACCAATATAGTATACTGACGCATATATATAGAATTTAGAAAGATAATAACAATAACCCTATATGCGAGACAGCAAAAGAGACACAGATGTATAGAACAGTCTTTCGGACTCTGTGGGAGAGGGAGNTTGAATCAGTTCTAATGAGGTGGATGAAACTGGAGCCTATTATACAGAGTGAAGTAAGCCAGAAAGAAAAACACCAATACAGTATACTAACGCATATATATAGAATTTAGAAAGATAATAACAATAACCCTATATGCGAGACAGCAAAAGAGACACAGATGTATAGAACAGTCTTTCGGACTCTGTGGGAGAGGGAGTAGGTGAGATGATTTGGGAGAATGGCATTGAAACATGTAGAATATCATATATGAAATGAATCACCAGTCCAGGTTTGATGCAGGATACAGGATGCTTGGGGCTGGTGCACTGGGATGACCCAGAGGGATGAGATGGGGAGGGAGGTGGGAGGGTGGTTCAGGATGGGGAACACGTGTACACCTGTGGCAGATTCATGTTGATGTGTGGCAAAACCAATGCAATATTGTAAAGTAATTAGCCTCCAATTAAAATAAACTTAAAAAAGGAACCAGTGAGAACAGAGTACAATAATTGAAACCAAAAACATACTATAAGGAATGAATAGTAAGAAGTTATAAGAGATTTGGAAGATAGAATAATGGAAATCATCCAACTGGAACAGCAAAATGAACTAATTAAAAATGAGAACAGTTCAAGAGATGTCTAGGGTAACATAAAGTATACTAACATTCACATTATAGGGGACCTAGAAGGAGAAAAGGTAGAAAAGGGAATAAAAATATATTTGAAGAAATGATGTCTGAAATCTTCCCAAAACTAGAGAAGAAGATATATGGTTACAGGAAGTATACAGAGTCCCAAACTAGATAAACTTATACAGACCCACGCCAAGACCTAGATAATTAAAATGGCAAAAGTTAAAGAGAATATTTTAAAGGCACAAAGAGAAAAGCAGAGTCACGTACAAGAGAAATCTCATAGGGTTATGAGCTGATTTTTCTGCATAAATTTTGCAGGACCACAGGGACTGGCATCATATATTCAAAGTGTGATAAGGAGAAAATATGCAATCTGGGATATATTGTCCAGCAAGATTACTGATTAGAATTGAAGAAGAGATAAAGAACAAGCAAAGAAAGATAAAGACAAGCAAAAACTTAAAGAGATCATCAATACTAAAGTTGCCCTAAAATAAATATTAAGGATTGTCTCTAAGTGAAAAAGAAAAGACAATAACAAGAAGTAAGAACCTTTGAGTGGGAAAGAAAAATACCACTGAGAGAGACAAATATATATTAAGGACTGAAAGTTAACTATATATAAAAGCTACTATAAAGATCAAAAGACAAAAAAGTGTGAAAGCAACTATAACTAAAGGAAACAGTGAAGAGATAGATAAACAATAATTTGTCAAAGATGACATCAAAAACATCAAATGTGGCATAAGGATGTTAAATAAAAGTTTAGAATGTGTTTAAACTTAAATGCCTATCAATTTAAAACAAGGAGATGGAGCTATAAGTCAACAAATATGAATATCATGGTAGCCAAAGGTCAAAACACACAATAGCTATAAACTAGAAAGAAGGGAACAGAAACATAGTACTAAAGAAAATAACATAACTACAAGAGAAGAAACCAAAAGATAAAGGATGAATAACAAAGACAACTGGAAAACAAGAAATAAACTGGCAATAAGTACATGTGTGTGCACTTAGTCACACAGTCATGTCCAATTCTTTGCAACCCTATGGACTGTAGACTGCCAGGCTCCTCTGTCCATGGGGATTCTCCAGACAAGAATACTGGAGTGGGTTGCCACACCCTCCTTCAGGGAACAGGGGATCTTCCCAACTCAGGGATCAAACCCAGGTTTCCTGCATTGGAGGTGGTTTCTTTACCATCTGAGCCACGAGGGAAGTCCAAGAATTCTAGAATAGGTAGCCTGTCCCTTCTCCAAGGGAACTTCCCAACCCAGGAACTGAAATGGAGTCTCTTGCATTGTAGACAAATTCTTTACCAACTGAGCTACCTGGGAAGCCCCTAGTAAGTATATTCTTCCCTGGTGACTCAGATGGTAAAGAATCCACCTGTAGTGCAGGAGATCTGGGTTTGATCCCTGGGTTGAGAAGATTCTCTTGAGGAGGACATGGCAACCCACTCCAGTATTCTTGCCTGGAAAATCCCCATGGACAGAGGAGCCTGGCAGACTACAGTCCATAGGATCACAAAGAGTTGGACATGACTGAGTGACAAAGTCCACACATTAATAAATACTTTAAATATCAAAGGATGAAATGCTTCAGTCAAAGAGGCATAGGGTAGCTCACTGGATATAAAAACTAGACGAATCCATATGATGCTTATAAGATACTCATTTCAGAGCTAAAAATCCACACAGACTGAAAGTTAGATGATACTAAAAGGTAGTTCATATAAGCAGAAATGACTTTTTCTGGATAGCAATACTCCTGTCATACAAAAGAACAGAATTATATCATGATAAAAGATCAACAAACGAGGAGGATATTAAAGTCATCATATGTATGCACCCAATATAGGAGCACCTGAATATATAATGAAAATACTAACAGACATAAAGGGAGAAATTTACAATAATACAATAATAGTAGTCAATATTAACATTCCATTTATATCAATGGGCAGATAATCCAAAAGGAAGGACAATAAAGCAATAGTCATCTTAAATGACAATATATTCCAGTTCAACTTGATAAATATCTATAAGATATTCTATCCAAAAATAGCCCAATATACATTCTTTTCAAGTTCACATGGAATATTCTACAAGATAGGCCATATAATGGGCCACAGAACAAGTCTCAACAAATTTAAGAGGATTTATGGCAAGCATTTTTTTCAAACACAATAATATGAAACTAGAAACCAACTGCATAATGAAAAATGAGAAAAGCATAAACACATGGAAACTAAACAGTAGTGCTACTAAAAAAAAATGGGTGAATGAAGAAATCACGAAATACTATAAGCCAGAAAATGGAAACACAAATTTACAAAATCTCTGTCATACTGAAAAAAGCTAAAAAAGGAAAATTTATAGCAATACAGAGTTTTCTCAAGAAGCAAGAAAAACAGACAAATCTCAAACAACCTGATCTGCCATGTAGAGGAATTAGACTAAGAACAAAGTTTAAAAAAGGAAGGAAATAATAAAGAGCAAAGAGGAAATAAAATTATATACAAAAAAGAAAGAAAGAATAAAAGAAAAGAACATAGATACAAAAACCCTCAACAAAATACTAGCAAACAAAATCAAATAACACATTAAAAGGATCATACACCATAATCAAATGGAGTTTATCTTAAGAATGCAGGAATTCTTCAATATACACAAATCAAACAATGTGAGATACCACATTAATAACTGAAGAATAAAAACCGACTGATCATCTCACAGAGAGAGAGAAAGCTTTTGAAAAAACTCAACACCCGTTGATTTAAAAAAAAAAAAAAAGAATGTCATTGTCTGCAGATGACATGATATTATCCAAAAAAAAATCCTAAATATTCTACCAGAAAACCACTTGATGCTGTTCAGTTGTTAAGTCATGTGAGACTCTTTGTGACCCCATGGAATGCAGCACACCAGGCTCAACTGTCCTTCACTATCTCTCAGAATTTGCTCAAACTCATGTCCATTGAGTTGTTGAGGATATCTACCATCTCATCCTCTGTCATTCCCTTATCCTTTTGCCTTCCAGCTTTCTCAGCATCAAGGTCTTTTCCAGTTAGTCAGCTCTTTACATCAAGTTATCAAAGTATTGGAAAACTACTAGAACTAATCAATGTATTTGGTAAAGTTGTGGGATATAAAATTACTACATAGAAATCTCTTGTATTCTTATACACTAACAATGAAATAAGAAAGGGAAATTAGGAAAACTATTATGTTTACCATCACATCAAAAATTATAATACCTAGGAATAAACCTACCTAAGGAAGCAAAAGACACGCACTCAGAAAACTGTAAGATAGTGTGGATCACAATAAACTGTGGAAAATTCTGAAAGAGATGGGAATACCAGACCACCTGACCTGCCTCTTAAGAAACCTATATGCAGGTCAGGAAGCAACAGTTAGAACTGGACATGGAACAACGTCAAGGCTGTATATTGTCACCCTGCTTCTTTAACTTATATGCAGAGTACATTATGAGAAACGCTGGGCTGGAAGAAACACAAGCTGGAATCAAGATTGCCAGGAGAAATATCAGTAACCTCAGATATGCAGATGACATCACCCTTATGGCAGAATGTGAAGAGGAACTAAAAAGCCTCTTGATGAAAGTGAAAGAGGAGAGCAAAAGAGTTGGCTGAAAGCTCAACATTCAGAAAACGAAGATCATGGCATCTGGTCCCATCACTTCATGGGAAATAGATGGGGAAACAGTGGAAACAGTATCAGACTTTATCTTTTGGGGTTCCAAAATTTCCAATGAAATTAAAAGACACTCCTTGGAAAGAAAGTTATGACCAACCTAGATAGCATATTCAAAAGCAGAGACATTACTTTGCCAACAAAGGTCCATCTAGTCAAGGCTATGGTTTTTCCAGTGGTCATGTATGGATGTGAGAGTTGGACTGTGAAGAAAGCTGAGCACCAAATAATTCATGCTTTTGAACTGTGGTGTTGGAGAAAACTCTTGAGAGTCCCTTGGAGTGCAAGGAGATCCAACCAGTCCATGCTAAAGGAGATCAGCCCTGGGTGTTCTTTGGAAAGACTGATGCTTAAGCTGAAACTCCAATACTTTGGCCACCTGATGTGAAGAGTTGACTCATTGGAAAAGACCCTGATGCTGGGAGGGATTGAGGGCAGGAGGAGAAGGGGATGACAGAGGATGAGATGCTTGGATGGCATCACCGACTCGATGAACATGAGTTTGAGTGAACTCCGGGAGTTGGTGATGGACAGGGAGGGCTGGGGTCGCAAAGAGTCGGACACGACTGAGTGACTGAAATGAACTGAACTGAGTGATGAAAGTAATCAAAATGAGACAAACAAATGGAGAGATATATTATATTCTTGTATTGGAAGAATCAGTATTTTCGAAATGAACATACTACTCAAAGCAATCTGCAGATTCAGTGCAATTCCTATCAAATTACTGAGGCATTTTTTACAGAATTAGAATGAAAAGTTTTACAGTTTGTATGGAAATATAAAAGACCTTGAATAGCCAAAGTAGTCTTGAGAAAGGAAAACAGCTGGAGGAATCAGGCTCCCTGACCTCAGACTATACTACAAAGCTAGAGTAATTGAAACAGAGTGTTACTGGAACAAATACAGAAATATGTTGATAGATCAATGGAACAAGAGAGAATGTCCAGAGATAAACTCAAATACCTATGGTCACCTAAAATAAAACAAAGGTGTCAATAATATAGGATGGAGAAATAACAAGTTTTTTAATAAGAGGTGCTGTAAAAATTGTACAGCTACATGTAAAATAATCAAATTAGAACATTATCTAACACCATACACAAAAATAAAGTAAAAATGGATTAAGACCTAAATCTTAAATGTAAGACCAGAGACTGTAAAACTCCTAGAGAAAAACATTGTCAGAACACTCTCTAACATAAATTGCAGAAAGCTCTTTTTTGATCCACCTCCTAGAGTGATGAAAATTAAAAAAATAAAACAAACAAGTGAGACCTAGCTAAACTTAAAATTTAATTTTTAAGCACAGCAAATGAGACCATAAATAAAACAAAAAGACAATCCACATAATGGGAGAATGTTTGCAAAGGAAGCAACCAACAAAGGATTAATCTCAAAAATATACAAAGTGCTCATAAAGGTAAATATCAAACATACAAACATCCCAATTAAAAAACAAATGAGTAGAAGATCGAATTAGACATTTCTCAAAAAAAGACATACAGTTGGCCAGGAGGTGCATGAAAAGATGCTCAGCATCACTAAGTATTACAGAAATGCAAACCAAAATGAAGTATCAACTCACACTAGTCAGAATAGCCATCATCAAAATATCTGCAAACAATAAATACTGGAGATGGTGTGAAGAAAAAGGAACACTCCTATCCTGCTGGTAGGAATGTAAGTTGGTATAGGCACTATGGAGGACAGTATGGAGACTCCTTAAAAAACTAAAATTAGATATGCCATCTGATCCAGCAGTCCCACTTTTGTGGCATATAGATGGATAAAACTATAATTCAATAAGATACATGCACCTCAGTGTTCATTGCAGCACTATTTATGATAGCCAGGATATGGAAGCTACTTAAATGACCATCAAAAAAAAGAATGAATGAAGATGTGTCACATACAATTCAGTATTACTCAGCTATTAAAAAAGAATGAAATAATGTTATTTTCAGAAATATGGGTAGACCTAAAGATTGTCATATTAAATTATGTAAGTCAAAAAGAGAAAGACAAATATCGTGATACCTCTTATATGTAGAATCTATAAAAAGTGGTACAAATGTACTTATTTACAAAGCAGAAGCAGAGTCACAGGTTTAGAAAATAAACATGTTTACCAAGGGGAAAAAGTTGGGGAGGGATAAGAGAAATTGGGATTGACATATACGCACTACTATATTTAAAATACATAACTAATAAGGACCTATTATGTAGCACAGGGAATTCTACCCAATACTGTCTAATGACCTATATGGGAAAAGAATTAAAAAGACTGGATAAATGTATTTGAATAACTGGTTCACTTTGCTGTAGCTGTGAAACTAACACAACGTTGTAAATCAATTATACTCCAATTAAAATGAAAAATACACAGAATAATACATTACATTTAGAGACCATGCCTTCTTGGGCTACCCTTGATTGTAATACTTTTGTACCTTTCTTTGTTTTTCACGGCTTTGACATCTGGAGAAAGTCTTATTCAGGTATTTCATAGAATGCCCCTTGATTGGTATTTGTTTAGTTTCTTCTTTTTCTTTTTTTTTTTCATGATGAGACCATCATTTGTGTCATTGTTTTTTTGGCTTTCAGTTGCATTGGTAAATGGAGAAACTGTGTAGAAAATCAGAGGGGATGAGGTTGTGTTTTATATGTCCATGGTTCTCGCCAGGTGAAGAACTTGGGCTGACTCTATTCTTCAAATACAGCACAAAACTCTACTCCTCAAATACAGTGAACAATCCTATTCGTGTTGTCTCTGTCTATAGTTTTCAGGTTCTTGTACCCACTCCCTCTCTTTGTCATTTCAGGGATTTAAAGTAATTGCATCTTCGCTCTTACTATTCCTAAGCTATTTCATTACCCCTCATAATTTCCCAATCCCTCACACACATCTTTGAAAACAGTCCCTTTATTAAAAATTTCTTGGATCATCCTAATGAAAGTGTGCCATTTATTCCATTGGAATCCTGTTTAGTATATTATGAATCAAATTTAACTTCTCCTGACATTGAGGCAGAACTAACTCTTTAAAAATAAATTTTTATTGTTATGTAGTACATCTATGAGAAATTATTTGCTACTAATTATTACTACTCTTGGTTTAGCACTATCATTTCTTTGAAATTCTCCCAAATATGACAGATGTTTATTTATTTAATTTTCTATTTCATTCCCTAAACTACTGACTACAATTTCAAATAAGTCCATTTCATTGCATCTCTCTTCCAAATCCATTTAGATTAGTTAGATATCTCCTTACCAAGACACAGTTGACTGCTGCTATGTCTATAGTCACAGGGAATAGCCACAGGCTGTTAGTTTATGAGCTGTCATGTAAGAAACAACCTCCTTATGTCCACCAAAATCATATAGGTGCCTCTGTCAATCCCAGATGAATTCAGCCTTTGAGCCATCCTCTCCAAGCCACAGAACACATGTGTGAAGACACTGTGAACCTTCCAATTGGGCCTATCTGCCAAGTTAATAGCACTAAGTTTTCTTATGTGACATCACATGAGAACTAACTGCCAAGTTTTACCCAAATGCCTGGTCTAGAAAAACATGAGATGTAATTTTTTAAGTTGCTATTTTAAACACTTAGGTTGTCTCTTGATGAAAGTGAAAGAGGAGAGTGAAAAAGTTGGCTTTAAGCTCAACATTCAGAAAACTAAGATCATGGCATCTGGTCCCATCACTTCATGGCAAATAGATGGGGAAACAGTGGCAACAGTGTCAGACTTTATTTTTCTGGGTTCCAAAATCACTGCAGATGGTGACTGA
>SJYT01054174.1:102493-242644 GCA_006410635.1 Cephalophus harveyi
TTTCTGTCCTTTATCGAGCCCATCCTTGCATGAAATGTTCCCTTGGTATCTCTAATTTTCTTGAAGAGATCTCTAGTCTTTCCCATTCTATTGTTTTCCTCTATTTCTTTGCAGGCTTTCTTATCTCTTCTTGCTATCCTTTGGAACTCTGCATTCAGATGCTTATATCTTTCCTTTTCTCCTTTGCTTTTCGCCTCTCTTCTTTTCACAGCTATTTGTAAGGCATCACCAGACAGCCATTTTGCTTTTTTGCATTTCTTTTCCATGGAGATGGTCTCAATCTCTGTCTCCTGTACAATGTCATGAACCTCACTCCATAGTTCATCAGGCACTCTATCTATCAGATCTAGCCCCTTAAATCTATTTCTCACTTCCACTGTATAATCATAAGGGATTTGATTTAGATCATACCTGAATGGTCTAGTGGTTTTCCCCACTTTCTTCCATTTAAGTGTGAATTGGGCGATAAGCAGCTCATGATCTGAGCCACAGTCAGCTCCCAGTCTTGTTTTTGCTGAGTGTATAGAGCTTCTTCATCTTTGGCTGCAAAGGATATAATCAATCTGATATTGGTGTTGACCATCTGGTGATGTCTATGTGTAGAGTCTTCTCTTGTGTTGTTGGAAGAGGGTTTTTGATATGACCAGTGTGTTCTCTTGGCAAAACTGTATTAGCCTTTGCCCTGCTTCATTCTGTACTCCAAGGCCAAATTTGCCTGTTACTCCAGGTGTTTCTTGACTTCCTACTTTTGCATTCCAGTCCCTTATAATGAAAAGGACATCTTTTAAAATCCATTATAGTGATACTAAAAATTTAAAGAAAATTACACAAAGGGAAAAATGTGTTTGTCACCATTGGAAGTGACTCTTATGTTAATGTCTTACTTGAATATTAGTAATTAAAGAGAAAACAGCATTTATCTTGCCTTTTTAGGAAGAATTATAAGTCTGCCTCAATTGATTATAGAAAGCTAAAGCTTTTCTTTACAGAGGAAAACTAACAAATGAATAAGGAATGAAATGTTAGAAAAATTACCACTGTGTACCCCAAAACATAATTCCTGAGTAAAAAAAAAATATCAACAATGAATGCTAAAACCATTGTGGAAAGTTTGATGGGGAGTGAGATATTTTCATATGCTGAAGTATCACCATACAGAAAACTGCAAAGAGAAACAAAATCTACTTTTACAATGAAAAGGAAGGAAAGGTTGTGAGGTCTCCAATTTGCTTTTACAGAGCTAGCCAAAAACCCTAATCAAATAATATATATATATATAAAACATATATATGTTATATATGCATATTGAAAATTCAATGTACATAGCAGAATCTTAACATTTACTGAATTGGGTACACAGTTTGTTCATTATAATATCTTTTCTACTTTTTGATATATTCAGAATGCTTTTTCATAGAAAATTGGGGAAGGGGAAGAAATACTGTATAGACTCTGGGCCTCACCTCTGGCATCCAGGCCTTTTAAAAGACCCCAGATGACTTATACACTCTCAGGAATGAGAATCACTGATTCAGTGCCCACATTCACCCTGAAACTGAGGTCTGGAGAGTTGAAATGACTTTCCAAGGGACAGAATAAACACCAGAATTCATGTTCCTTGGCTTCCAGTCTTGTGTTTTTTTCTTATAAATTTTCAAAAGAAATTTCCTAAATAAGAAACCTTATCCTTTTGAACACCTGAAGCTCTTGTTTGTCAGCAGCTGAACCACACATGGTAAGGAAGGATTTGGCCACCTAGAGGGGGCTCATTTGTTGGAATCTAGGTATAGGAAAAAAACCATTAGAGGTACCCAGAGCAAGGACAGTCCTGATTTAAAAAATTGAGTTGTATAACATTTTCTCTTTTTAATAATTTTATTACTTTCAGTGAGGATAATCCATGAGAATAAGTCTTTCACTTGTTTGTAATATTTAATATGTAGATAAAACCACAGATTAGAAAAAAGAAATCCTAAAATCCTGATTATTAGTTGGAAAATGAGGTTTTGGCTGAAGTACCTGGTGTTGCAGATACTTGCAGGTTTCTTGCAGAGAGATGAAGATTGGAAGATGGCAAAGTGATTAGGTCCCAATGCTAGTGGGAAAGCCACAGTCAGACAAATTCTGGGTTCAAATTCTGGCTTTGCCATTCACTAGTTTTGTGACATTAAGCAAATTATGTGACTGTTCTCAATCTCAGTTATTTGCCACCTATTGCCAGGTAGGTGCTTAGATACAGCAGTTAAGATGCTCAGGGCCCAGCCCTCCAAGAAATCCGACACATAATCAAGGAATAGGTATATTCAGGTGGAGTTCTTAATTCTGGAGAGACTGAGAGTAGATTTTAACCAGATGGAGATGGAGTTGGGCCGGAGGAGGAAAACGAAGGCAACAATTTAAGGAAATAGTGCAGAAGCGTGATCGCCTGGAGTGGGTGAGGAACATGCAGAGTTCCTGTGGCTTTAATGTAGTCGACTGCAATTATTTAATGAAATATGTATGGAAAACATCTAACTTTGACCCAGAAGTAGGAGTTAGGGGGTGGGGCGCGAACCCCGAGCGATAACAAAGGTCCCCTCCAAAAATGAAAAGGACTCCACACTCCAGCACCACATAAGAGACACCTGGACTGTAGAGACCACAGAAAAGAGGCGGGCTCAGCCCTGAAGTTTATGTAGGGGGCGTGGCTGTGGAGAACTTCCCGACATCCTTTTCCGGAACAGACCTGTGCCCCGGAAGCAGTTGTTTGTTGCTGGAACTTTGGGCCCGTTACCGAGTCTTCAGGGGTACTGTCGCCATGTTCCTGTCGGCGGTTACGTGTAAGTAGGGCTGGAGGCGGCTGCAGGGCCTGCTTCGCGGGCAGGAGATGGTGATAGGCGGGCCCTGGGACACTGCAGCGTGGAGTGCGCACGCCGGTGGGGAAGCTGCCGCTGCGACGTCCCAGGCCTTCAGGACTACAGCACCCGGCATGCCCCGCGGCCGCGCTCCCTGTGGGGCGAGTGGGTCTTGGGGGTCTTCGGCGCAGATTTTGGGTCCGTTTCGGCTCATTCGGACGGTAGAATCTGGCCGGCAGAAGTAGGGCTCTCCCTCGCTCTCTGTAGCCGTGTGTCAGCAGAATCATTGGACGTTCTAACTGAGAAAACTTCAGAATTTTTAGTTCACTCGTTTCGAGTTCTCAAGATGAGAAACAGTGATTGATCCTAGGTCGTACAGCGGGCTGGGAAAGAAGCCCACTGGCTCCCAAGACAGTGTTCTTTGGTGCACCAGGCTGACTTCCCGGATGGATTTAATTTCCTTTCTCCACCTGATGTGATGGTTGTTGAATTTGCATAGGTTAATTTACCAGACAAGAGGCTTGTTCTAGTGCAAATATTTGCACCTTAGAAGAGGAGCAAATGGAGCAGATCTTTGGGAAGATTTAAAAGGTAGTCAGTTCAACTTAAAAGAGATTGTGTAGAGCATTCCATCCAGAATTGTGGTGGTCCGATTGGATTTAATCCTAACGGGATCCCCAGTAGCTCGGGAGTAGTTACTTGAGTGACAATTTATGACATGTTTCATGACTTAAATATTTTTATTATAATCTTAAAATCTGAGCTTTATTTGAATTTTGCATAAGCAAGATAATAAATTGTTTTTTTTTTTCCATTTCTATTCGACTTTTCCTGCCTATGAAAAAGTTGCCAAGAGCAAGTCAAAGTAAGTAGAAGTTTTTCTTTTTTTTTAAAGCTTGTTTATGTTAGATTCATTAGTTCAGCTACTCTCAATGAATCCTTATGTTAAATTAAGCATTTGGCTTCAATTTTCTGAAGTCTGATTTGAGGATTACACTTGATGAATTGTTTTGGCCCTATGAACTGTTTACTAAAATATTTTCCCTCCCTCCCAACTGATCTATTTAAGTGAGCTTTCAGTTAATTTACTTAAAAGTTGCTTTTGCTGTCTTGTTCCTAAAGAAATCATCAGGGTTCCCATGCTCTTTGGACTAAGACTGCAGTTCCGTTTCCTCAAATTCAGGACCAAGGGCCGTTTGTCTGGAGCTCACTACAGGAATATAACAAAAAAAGCTGTGATTTGACTATCCACAGAGCCAGTTTTGAGTTTTGTAATCTTTTGCATTCATGGTACAAGCATTTCAAAAATGGCAAAGGCTAAAGATTCCATGCTGTACCAGAGAGATTATTAATACCAAACTGGTATTTCAAAAATAAATTTTGTAGGCAATAACTGAAGATTTTCTGTGTTAAAAATAGAAAAATTCTAAAGTAGGCAGCATTTGTTTATAACCCAAGTCACATAATAAATCCTTAAAGCTAGGTTTTCTGGATTAAAGTTAATGAAAAACACGTATGCTAGTATTCCTCCCTCAATATCTTTTATTACTTTATATAGCTTTTCACACAATCCAGTTACTTATTTTCCTTCTTCACATTCTGTGGGAATCTCCTGTGTCTTCAGTTTCTTTAGAGGTGCGCCCTGCCTCTCATGTTCTTTGTGTCCTTCTGGTGCCATGTGTCACATATGTCTTGCCTTGCAGACCTCGTGTACACCACTCACCTTCCATACTGTTAGTGTGACTTCTCCAGGATGCAGATGTGGACTTAGAGGGCCTTGCATATTGTGCTTGCCATAGTGCAAGTACTCAGTATTGTATCACTCTAATGCATGAAGCACTATGCTGAACATTGAAAGGGATGCAAAGGTGTATATCTTAGGTGCTTCAAATTCTTTTTGGAATTAGATGAGAAATCAAATAGCATGATCTACATAGGAAGATAAGACACCTGAAAAAGTAACAAACAGGTATTAAAAGGCCCAGTGGGACAAAACATGAACTTTGTGCTTTGAATGATTGTAAGTTAAACTATGAAAGGGAACAACAAGGTTTTACACATTGTCAGTGTGAAAGTTCCAATCCCTTCATCCTGTTGCTTCCTGATTTCACTCTTACTGCTCATACGTGAAAGATAAAGCTCTTTGGAGACCACTGTCTTCTTGACTGGCCTGCCAGGGTTACCAGTACTTGTGTATTTTCCTTGTCCTGATTTCTTCTCCTGAAATGTGGGGGTCTGAGTCTATTCCCACAATGCAGTTTGATTAGTCTTCTTGCTTTGGTTAGGTCATTTCCAAGGCACTCTGTGTAATGGAACAAATATTGGGAATCAGAACCCTTCTAAGATATAGACTGTCTTAGAACTGAACTTAAGGTTTAATTGATGTCCCCACAAGTAATACTACTATATAGTGTTCTCAGAATGTGCCATCCCCCTACAACTGATTTTAGTCTATTTCCTTAGCTTGTAACAACTTGCTTTTAAACCTTAGAACAATTCTGGTGAAAATGGTGAGCCAAGCTGGAACAGGTTTTTCCTTCAACACTAAGAGAAGCCGACTATGGGAGAAACTGACTCTACTGCATTATGATCCAGTAGGTAAGATTCCAGAAAAGTTGCTCCATGATAAATTCAAATGCTTTCAAGGCCTGTTGCCCTTTTCAGATGATGTTGAACAAAGGCAGTTTTGTGGCCCCTTTGTCACTATAGCATTCATTCCTAGTTGTATATTGAAAGTTTACTTTGGTGCTAGTTACTATCCCAGGTGCTGGGACATAAGATAGATTCACTGCCTTCGGTCTTGACAATCAAAGCCTGGTGTTGGAAGGGAGAGGAAGGAAGACGACAATTAATGCTCAGTGCTAAGCGAGAAACAAGCAGGATGCTGAGATACACGATAGAGTTGCAAGGAGGTAGATCCCATCTTCATTCTTTAGGTAGGTTAGTTCAGGGAATGTCTCTCCAGGAAGAGATAGTTAACTGAAGATTTGAAGGTGAAAAACCAGATATGTAAATAGAATAGGCGATACTGTTCGGGAAACAGAAAAAGTATGTCAAGGTTGAGTTGAATTCTAAGACACTTGGTTGGTGATTAGAGTTGGAATTGGTGCTAGAATCTTATTTCTTCAAATTAATCCATTACATAATGAAATATAGGCAGTTAACGTCATAATCCCTGAGGGAGGAAATGGCCACCCAGTCCAGTATTCTTGCCTGGAGAATCCCATGGACAATGGAACCTGGCAGGCTTCAGTCCATGGGGTCACAAAGAGTCGGACATGACTGAAGTGTCTTATCATGCATGTAGCGTCATAATCAGTTATTTCATTACCTAAGAACAAGGCTGAAAGACTCACTTCTGGCCAAGATGGAGCAATGGGACCGAATTTACCTTCCCTCCTGAAACAACAATAGAAGGACAATATAGGCAACAGAATGCAGTGACCCTTGAAAGAAAGGGAACAAGTGCTTGTGAATAACCAGACAAAATGGAAAATTCTGTCTTCTTTGTTTACCTGCCTAAGTCTTCAGATACATGAATGCATCATCACATAAGCACCCGTACTCTCCAGGCAATCTGAACCCTATTTTATAGATGATGAGTTTGATGCCAAGGATTTTAGTTAAGGACACATAACTTATATGTGACGGAATAAAGATTTGAATTTAGGACTGTCTGACTCCAAAACTTAGGCCCTGAGTCACTTTATGTATGAACCTCTTATTGAGAAGAGGCTAAAACTCACTCACTAGTGTGGGACCTCTGGTTGGGCACTAGTGCGAGTCTGCCTGACAGCCACCTTAATAGCTGCTTTCAGAGTTTGTAAAGAAGATCTGACAAACTGTTCATTAAGCTGGATTCGTCAAAATCAAAAATAATATCACCTTCAAAAAAATCAGGGCTGTGCCAGTGTAAGGAGGCTTTCAAAAAGGGCTCTGAGAGGGATTTCCCTGGTGGTCCAGAGGTTAAGACTGTGCTTCTACTGCAGGAGTGAAAGTGAAGGTGAGAGTCACTAAGTTGTGTCCGACTCTGCAACCCCATGAAATGTATAGTCCATGGAACTCTCCAGGCCAGAATACTGGCGTGGGTAGCCTTTCCCTTCTCCAGGGGATCTTCTCAACCAGGGATCGAACACAGGTCTCCCGCATTGCAGGCGGATTCTTTACCAGCTGAGCCACAAAGGAAACCCAAGAATACTGGAGTGGGTAGCATGGGTTTAATTCCTAGTTGGGGAACTAAGATCCTGCATGCCATGTGGCCAAAAAAAAAAAAAAAAAAAAAAATTGTTATGAGTTCCATTCTTTAACAGAAATAAAATTTCCTACTGTTTTTATGATGTGAAACTTGCTGGTCATTCTTTAATAAAATGGAAATTCTAGGTTTGTCCCTGATGATTAGCAGTCTGAATTTCAGGATATATATCTCAAATGATGGAAAATTATTAGAATGATAAGATATATGTCTTAATCTGGGTTGATATAATGAAATGCCACAGACTAGATGACTTACAAACAGCACAGTTTTATTTCTCACAGTTCTGGGACCTGGAAAGTCCAAGATCAAGGTGCCAGCATGGTGACTTTCCCATGGTGAGGGCCCTTGTCCTGGTTTATAGGAAGGGGTTCTTGTTGTGTTCTCACATGGTGGAGGGGCAGGCAACTTCTGGGGGGTATCTTTTATGAGGATTCATCCCATTGATGAAGGCTCCACCCTTGTGACCAAAGCACCTCCTCAGGGCCCCACCTTCTAATACCATCATCTTTGTGGGTTAGGATTTCAACATAAATTTGGGGGAACACAAACTTTGAGACCATAGCAATATGATATTAGATTGATGTGGTGGTTTTCTCCCTCTGATTTCTTTGTATCAGCTGGTGAAAACTCAAAGTGATGAACTTACAATAAAGTGGTTTTCTAACATTTTAGCTCCTTTAGAGCTTTTTAAGGAACTTGTACAACGTTAATAAATGTTGATTGGATAACCTTCTGTGAGATTTTAAGTGTGAAAATGTACTGTAATTTTCAGTCTTAGTATGGAGATATCAGGAACTTTCTGTCAGATTGATTGTACATTTTGAGATCAGGAAAAGGATACAACCATAAACAGTTCCAACCATGAGTTGAAAGTGGAAGAAAATATTCATATATATTTCAGACAGACGATTAGAGCTTTTCTGAGAAGGGATCGTTGGAGCCTTGACAACACAACTTTATCTCTTCTGAAGAAAAGAATGTTCTGGGATAGCTGACTGCTTGGCTTTCTGCCCACCTACCGAATGCCCTGTGGGCTTGCCTGATGTTTGCCTTGCGGCCTGCCCCATTGCCCAGGGTACCAAATAGCTTGGCAGTTGTCCTAGCATGTTTTACTGCAGTGAGAAAATGGTTTAAGGGTTTAGTTTTAGGGTAATGTTTTGCTTATCTGCTTTACAAAGAAAATCAGGCAAGGAAACATGGAAAAATTCCCAATTATTTGAGTACTTCATGGTAAACTCTATGGCTAGAACCAGCCTGTGTCTTTTCAAACTCCTTTTCCTCATATGAAGGAGGAAGGATTAAAGGCTGAGGCATAAGTGTATTAAACTTTGTTAAATATATGAAGGTTTATTATAAGGAAAATGAAAACTTGTCAGTTTTAATTTCTTGGATGACTAAACAAGACAATATTGACTTTAATTGAAGCAGAATAGATTTAGGTTAGATGTAGGGCAAGAACTTGACAGATTCATTCTTCTATGAATTAAGCAGCAAATATTTTGACAGAAAATTAATTTATTGTTTATGACTGAGGGTAGCAGCGTGTCATTTGAACTTAGCTAACACATAGTGAGCGTTTGCTCTCTGGCAGCCCTGTGAGGGAGATGGAGTTATCCCTCTCATTGGGAAGAAAACTGAAGGAAGAGTATTTTGAGAAATTTGCCCAAGAACTTACAGTAGATAAATGGTGGAGGCAAGGCTTGAACCCAGTCTTTCTGATTCCAGGCCCCCTATTTTTTCTATTACATGGATCCAGTTTAGTCTCTTTTTTTCCTTTTTTAATCAGGACCTTCTTCTGCAATCAGCACTGTTGTTCTTATTTCCTGCGACCCATTTGTCTAAACTAGATGCTCTTCCTTTTAGTTCATCCAAATGCTGCTGCTGCTTGAGAGCCTAAACTTGACCCTCCTTGTGAGATGTTTGCCTCACCATTCCAGTCCCTTTTAGTCTTTAGGTTCCTGTGGGGCTTACTGGATGTTCATAGAGGTACCTCATGGTATATTGGTACTAAATCAGGGACTCTTCTTCAGTTCAGTTCAGTTGCTCAGTCGTGTCCGACTATTTGCGACCCCATGAATTGCAGCACGCCAGGCCTCCCTGTCCATCACTAACTCCCGGGGTTCACTCAGACTCGCATCCATCGAGTCAGTGATGCCATCCAGCCGTCCCATCCTCTGTCATCCCCTTCTCCTTCTGCCCCCGATCCCTCCCAGCATCAGAGTCTTTTCCAATGAGTCAGCTCTTTGCATGAGCTGGCCAAAGTACAGCTTTAGCATCATTCCTTCCAAAGAAATCCCAGGGCTGATCTCCTTCAGAATGGACTGGTTGGATCTCGTTGCAGTCCAAGGGACTCTCAAGAGTCTTCTCCAACACCACAGTTCAAAAGCATCAATTCTTCGGTGCAGAAAGGACTCTTCTTAACACGTTCATAAATCCCACATTGCCTAGCACAGTTCTGTGGACTTAAATATTTATTCTTTGAATTAAGGGAATGAATGTAGCAAGTATATCAAATTTTCATGAATAGTCTTCATCAGTTATTCCTATCCAGGGTCACTTAAATAATCTCCTGACCAGTTATCCATGAGACAAGTTCTTTTTTTAATCCATTTTGTAGTTCCATGTAGAAAAACATGGAAATATTTAAATTTTTTTGCAGTGAATAACATTGATAGGAAGTTGTTTGGGTTCTTTACTACTGCCTTGCAGTGCTTTGTAGTCTTCCTTGGAATTTGAAGGAGCACTGGTCCTACTTACGTTTAATACTAGATCTTTTGAAATATATTAAAAATATTCCTGTATACAAAGTAATAAAATACACTATTTTATATATAAGTTTCTGTTGACTGGTTAATGGTTATTAATTTTAGCTGCCATCAGAATCATCCTAAGAGTTTTAAAAAAATACAGACTTCCAGTCCCACCCTAGTTCTGCAGAAATAGAATTAGGGTAGAGATGGAGGTAAAAGTAGGAATGTATTTAAATAAGCTCCCTAGCTAACTGTTGATAATAGACAGTTTGGGGATCTCACATGCAGGATATCCATATTAATTATAGAAGAATAACAAAAAACAAAGCTAAAATTTCTTTGTGTGGTAGGGACTAGTGAGTTGCTGTCATGTCATAGATAGTCTTTGGAGTTCCTGGATCTTCCTTGGTGCACTGTTCTTGTTTTTTTGCAAAGAAGAATTCAGGTAGGGTGGTTTTGTACGTGTGTGTGTGTGTGAGAGAGAGAGACGTGTGATGTTAGTGGAATGCTATATAGGGCATTATAGGAACTATCAAAACCGTATTGCCTAGCATCTAGTCTCTAATCTTTCATCCAGGCAGTGAGTACTTTTGTTTGGTGTGTTTCAGAGAACTATACTCTGTTAAGATATTCATAATAATAAGATTTGGGTTATAATAGTAAATCTGTACTTGGACATATGAAACCATTTCTGGAAAGTACAAGGTTTAATGTGTATTTTCTCTTTCAGCCAGGCTTCCTTTTCTTCTGTGGTCTGCTCAGTTTTTACCACTCTTTTTCTGGAGTCCAGCTTTTCTCTACAATCTCTCCTTGCTTTACCTCATACAAGAATGGGCATTAGCTGAGTGAAGACTTTTTTTTGCCTGTAATTTTCTCTTCTTAATTTCAATATTTCATATTGGTTAAATGTGACTTTGTGGGGTATCAGAGATGCCACTGGTTGGCTGGTGGGCCTTCCCTGTTTTCCTTACCATTTTCTGCAGTCCTCTCTGGTCTCTGGGATCAGTGAACTGAGTTTGCAAGTCAGCTCCATCCTCATGACAAAGGAAAGTAAAAGAGAAAGGAGAGGGCTCATGGTCTGATGTGTATTTTTATTAAAAAATGCTGATGATAAACTTTTTAGTTTTCTGCTACAATCCTTTTTTCTCCTCCTACAGTGAAAAAAAAAGTCCTCTTTGTGGAACAGAAAAAAATACGCTCCCTCTAAACAATGGATTGAAAATGAATTTGATTTATAAATGAGAAGATCGAGGGTGGGATACTGATTCAGAAATTTTGCAGCGTGTAATAAAAGAAGAGGAAATGGCACGGAATCACTGCCTCCTGTGATTTGAAGGCCATTGTGAAGGAAAACAATGCAGTGAAAACAAGTTCTTCATATTAGGACATATACCATTGCATCACATTTATTTATCTTTCTGGATATTTTTATAGCCCTTAATAAAATATATTAAAATAGCCTGTGCTATTGTCTTTTAGTGATGTTTTCCTCCACTATTTGAAATTTTAAAAACTACAGTACTAAAAAATAACCATTGTTTCATGTAAGAAAAGAAAATTTTCCATAGTGAGATTCGTGCAAGAGTTTCCAGTCTGCCCTCACTTGTACTTCATAGAAAAGGCAGGGTCATGGTCCAGAGAGATCTTGAAAGAACTCCTGTGCGATAACACAGATGCAAAGGTGAGCAGGAACGAAAGGAGGAAGCCAGCCTATTAACACAGAAGAAACCAAGAGAACTTCTATGTTTGATCTGTGCTTATATAATTAGAAAAATGCCATTAGTCCACACACTCAAACTCAGGTCACCAAAGCAGTATCTAGGATTTTCTAGGAACAGTTTGGACTACTTCTAGAATTTTTTTTTTTTTAATAAGAGACGCTATAGTGTATTTCCATAAAGCTAATGGCTCAGCTTTTGCGGCAGTGGTACTACACAGCCAACCAGCTTGGAAATTCCACTGATTATCCCTAATATACAGGTAAGGACTCCTGCCCTCCCCAGATCTGTAACGCTTTCCCACCCAAGCTGTTGTTGACCACAAGTTTTCAAAATTGCCCATTTCTCTCCCTGTCAAATTTCTCGTTGAAGGTAAAGATCAGCTTATATTTTGAGCTCTGCTGGTATGTATCCTATAGCATTTAAAGCATTTATAGCGGAAAAGGATCGAGTGTCCACCATGACCACAAGCATTAAGAAACCAGTGCTGTTCCTGAGTAACAGGTGTTCCCTCCCTGTGGCCCAGTCTTGTCTCCTGAGGAAATGTGAGAGTGCCTCTCTGGAAATGGAATTAGACAGTTGTTGAGTCTTAGAGGCTTGTGGCATTTCAGTCAGCTATTTTTCTGGCATCTTTTGTTAAAGCTCTAATTGAAAGCAATAATAGGTGAGATCTTAGCTATTTTTAGATAGAAACTCTACATTGTGGTATTGGGTTACAAGAAAAATACTTCACTTGACTCTACCTAAACCCAGTGTAAAGGGTCTGTGACATGCATGAATCACTTAAAACAAAACTAACTTAAAATCTGGCTTAGCAAATGACTTGTCTATTTAGCACATAGGCTAAAAGTGGCCCACAGGTGGTGTTTACAATTTTAAAAAACTAAGTTGCTGATACTTAAATGTTGAAAGATTTCAATAAACATCTAAACTTCTGGCTTCTGTTGCAGAACCAGAAGCTCTGACAACATTCAAGGCAAAGCTGAGTATCAGCTGCCCTTCTTAGGAACTGCTTGTGTGGCCCAAGTCATACCCCTCTTTCCCTTATTTAACATTCTCTGCGCTGATTCTAGACACTGTTGCTTGCAAATTCAGCTGTTTGGTGTACATAACAGTATTCATGATGTGTTGGCAGTAGAGTTTGCTGGTTCCTGAATGGCGGAGTTGTTTGTCTTTGTTGTAGTATCCTTAATTCTGTCTAGTTGACTTTGCATGAAAAGCAAATCATTATAAAGAAATAATTGAAGGCTTGAGGATGACTTGGTAAATGAACATAATATTTGCAAAGAAAGGAGGTGATATTTTATAGTAAGCTGCTAATTAATAGTGACCATCCCTAAGTACATTTTATTTCCAGGTATATTTACTTTGGAGTTAATAGCAATCAGAACAGATCAAGGGGCAGGTCTTTTTTGTATGGATAAGATGACTGTGTTCCTGTGACCTGGACACTGACCGCTGCGATGAAATTAGATCTCTTGAGCATTTCTTCCAAGGACAGATGTGAGTAGTAAGCCAGGTAGAAGGCCAAAGCTCCCACAAAACTGTCACCAGCACCCTGTAATTCGAAGCACATTTGTAGAGATAAACATAGAGTCATTTGTTGCCCAATCTGTGTGTTCAAAATATTTAAGTATACTTTTAACTTGAGTTTTAGATTTACAGAAGAGGTACAAGGATAGTAGAGATTTCACATAGCACACATCCAGTTCTGTAAACATCTAACATCACTAGGGTACATTTGCCACGACTAATGAAATAACAGTGTTATAGTATTAACTAAACTCTGTTCTTCATTCTGGCTTCCCCAATGGCTCAGTGGGTAAAGAATTGCCTGAATTGCAGGAGATAGAAGAGATGTGGGTTTGATCCTTGGATGGGGAAGATCCCCTGGAGGAGGAAATGTTCATCTCCAATCCTTGCCTGAAAAAATCCCACGGACGGAGGAGCCTGGTGGGCTATAGCCCACAGGGTTGTAAAGAGTCAGACACGACTGAGTGAACACACATACACACCCATACTTCATTTGGATTTCATTAGTTTTGCTTAATGTCTTTTTTCTGTTTCAAGACCTCATCCAGTATACCTGAATTACATTTCATTGTCATATTTCCTGAAAGTCCTACAGGTTGTGACAGTTTCTTAGACATTCTTTGTTTTTGATGACCTTGATAGTTTTGAGGACTGGTTGAGTATTTTGTAGAATGTACCTCCATTGGGATTTGTGTCTGTTTTTCTCAAGATTAGACTGTGATTATGGTTGTAGGGAGGAAGACCACAGAGGTGAAGTGTCGTTCTCATCAGAGCATAACAAGGGTACATACTGTCAACATGACTTACCACTGAGGTTGCTCATGATCACTTGGCTAAGGTAGTCTTTGTCAGCTGTCTCCACTCTAAAGTTACTTTGGTCTCTCTTATCACACTGTGTTCTTTGGAAGCACATCACTAAGTGTAATCCACTCTTAAGGGGTGGGGAGTTATGCTCTACCTTCTTGGGGGTTGAGTATCTCCATAAATTATTTGGAATTCTTCTCTATGGCAGATATGTTTCTTTCCCCTCATTTATTTATTTAACTTTATTTATATCAGTCTGAAGTCAGGGATATTTATTTCATTCCTTGGGCTATAATCCAACACTACACTATTTTGTTGCTTAAGTTGTTCCAGCTTTGACCATTGGGAGTTCTTTCATCTGGCACTTGTGTCCTTCAGATAAACTCTTATCATTTTGTTTTTTGAGTGCTTTCCTTATTTTCTGACATTATAAGATACTCCAAGCTCATTTGGTATATTCTCTGCCCTAGTGCTCGAATTAGCTGCTTCTCCATTAAAAATTCATCAGGGAAGTGGTGAGAGGCATTCAGATGTTATTTTCAAACTAAATGTAGGGACGTATAAGGCGTATTCCATTTTCCCTGAATTTCTAAAGGCCTACATTGGTGAAGGCCATATAGGAACTCATGGAAACAAAAACCTCCAAAGAAAGTCTGTTGACCTCGCCTTCAGATTGGGCAATACTTAGTCATGTGTTCATCCAACAAATGTGTTTAAAATAAATCTGATGACACAGTTTCACTTGAAAAATCACTCTGGTATTTAACGGCTTTCAGGGTCATTGTCCAGTTTTCCCCAGTGTGTTGCTTCCTTAGTCCCAAGGGCTTTCATAACAAATCTGGAGGCTCTACTGGAACCTTTATAAAGAGCCTTGGTATACAGTACTGTTTTAGTTGCAGTTTAAGTATTTAATGAGCTGTGTGCCTAGCACAGTGATGGATATTTGAAAAACAGTAAAATCCATTGTGGATTAAAGGCAAATGTGGCAGTACCTTACACATACTGTTGAACTACAAGGAAGGGTTTGAGGAAAGCCTGCTTAAGGGGAGTCCTTATGAAATGGGACAGATTTATAGGGAGAAGGAAGGCCTTAGAACAAAGATACAGGAGGCGGAAGGAACTGAGTGAGCTCATGAGACAGCGAATGGCTTGAAGGAGAATGACATTTCCCCTTGTTTACGCAGATAAGCCGTCAATATTAAACTTGCCAAGGAGTCATAGTAACACAGGTGTGAATTCAACACTTTCCTTCCTCCCGTAATGTTTTCTGAGTACCGAAAATATGTCAAGCACTATGCTAGGTGCCTTAAAATTGTTTATTAGTGTTTCCTCATGGAAACAATGGAAAAAGAGACAGACATGCCCTCCCTCAGTTTGGAGCACAGCAGTGTGACAATAGATAGGTCTGAAAGCAGAGAAATCATGAGCTAGGTCGAGGGTGTATTATGAAAATATGGGAAATACTATAATATATGAAGAGTTACGGCAAACCCCCCCCCCTTTTTTTTTTTTTTGGGCAAACTTAAGATTTCATGTCTTCATTCCTCCTTATATCATACACAATGTTAAACTCCTGGTAGGTTAAAGGCTTGAATGTAAAAAAATAAAACTAACATAATATGAAAATTTAGATGAATATTTTAATAATTCTAAGCAAGGAAATTATAAGCAAGTCACTAAAGCCTAAAACCATAATAAAAAAAGATTTAATTTATAAAAATTAAAAAAATATATGTCCAAAGACACTGTAAATAAATGAGGGACTTCCCTGGTTGTTCAGTGGTTAAGACTCTGTGCTCCCTCTGCAGGGGGCCCAGGTTCAAGCCCTGGTAGGGGAACCAAGAACCCACATACTGTGTTGCTGAAGCAAAAAAAAAAGCCAAACGAAAAACAAATTTGGTGAAAATTTTTTTAGTATATATGACATATTCCTAACATTCAAAGAACACCTTCAAATTGCTGGGAAAAAGACAAATCCCAGATAAAAATGGACAAAAGATACAGTTTGCAACTTCAGAAAAGGAAAAGTAAATTGCTGGTAAGCAAACAAGAAAAGTTGCCACATTATCAGCTATTAAAGAAAATTCAAATCAATATTTTTTGCCCATCAGACTGATAAAAGAATAAGACTGATAGCAAAAGCAGCAAGATGAAGATAGAGAGGACAATAATACTCTCATATAATACGTTGGTAGGAATGGAGGAGAGCAATACAGTATTTGTTAAAAAATGTGTATGTCTTTTGACTCGGTGGTCTTGCTTCTGGAAATCTACACAACTGAAAGCTCTTATATATTGGGATATATGCCCAAAGATGTTGACTGCAGCATTGTTTCTAAAGACAAAATACTAGAAATAATGTGATTTTCTATCAAATAGGAGAATGGATGAATAAACTTATACTTTTGTATTATGGAAAAAATATGCAGCTGTTAATAAGGAAAGGTTAGCAGTATACGTATATACCTGGAGGAATGTCCATTACTTGAGGCAGAAAATATTTCAGTATCATGATCCCATAGAGGGTTGGTGGGAGAAAAAAGAAAAACAGCTGTGCCTAGAGTATGTGTGCATTTTTTAAAAAAGAATACAGAAAAAAATGAAGGGTATGTAATTTTTCTTATCTGCAAAGGATGGCAAATTTTTTTTCCCTACCTACTTTTATATTATTGTTTAACCTTGTTATTTAAGCTTACTGTTTTAAACTTGTAATACTTTTCCAAAAAAATGTAAGGCAATAAGCATATTTAATGAGAAGTTAAGTCATGCCTCTGTGCCTTGCTCCTTTTTAACTTGCAGCCTAACCAGAGCAGAGGCACAGGGCTGACAGGAAACATTCTGGCACCAGTGAAGACGTTAGTCTTACATACTCCTGTCAGCTCATAGGGCATTTGACTGCAAAGGAGATTTTTAAGGAAGTTTAAAAAATACTGTACCTATATCTGAAAAGACTCTACTAGATAACTTCTCCACTATAGCCAAAGTCATGGAAACACAGTGCTTGGTAGAACTGTGTGTGCCGGAAGCATTATTTCAGCACCAACAATTTTTGCAGCTTGATTTCCATTTACTCTCAGTGCTATACAGTGTGTTGGTAGACAGCAAAGGCAAATCCTTTCTGTTAAAAAAAGGGATTTTTTTTTTTTTTTCCTGCAAAGAAAACTCTAGGCTAGATGAAAGAAAACCAAAGTCTAGATGACTTCACTAGAGAATTCTAGCAAGTGTTTAAGGAAGAAACAATACTAATTCTACATAAACTCTTTCAGAAAATAGAAGAGACAAGGGAACACTTCCCAAGTCATTTTATAAGGCCAGCATTACTGTGGTACCAAATTCAGGCAATGACATTACAAGGAAAACCAAAACACAACAACAGATCAGTATCTCTCATGAATATCGGTGTATAAACCTTAACAATTTTAGCAAACTGAATATATATCATGACCAAGTAGGGTTTATCCCAGGAATGCAAGACTGGTTTAACATTTTTAAAAAAGGAATTCACTATATTAAAAACCTCAAAACATTGTATATTACTTATACGCCAAAAAAAAAAAAAAGAAGCAGAAAAAGCATTTGATAAAATTCTGCATTCATTCATGATAAAAATTCAGTTTGAAATAAAAGTATAACTCTATCTTCTTGATAAAGAACCTTTATGAAAAATCTATAGTTAACATCATTCTTAATGAGAAAGACTGAAAGCTTCCCCCTCTAATACTGAAAACAATTCAAAGATATGTTCTCACTGTTTCTGTTCAGCATCATACTGGATTTCCTTGCCAGTGCAATCAAAAAGGAAAAGCAGGAAAAGGTATACAGATTTGAAAGGAAGAAGTAAAACTCTTACTATGCAGATGGCATAATCACCTACGTAGAAAATCCTGCTGCTGCTGCTGCGAAGTTGCTTCAGTTGTGTCCGACTCTCTGCGACCCCATAGAAGGCAGCCCACCAGGCTCCGCCGTCCCTGGGATTTCTCCAGGCAAGAACACCGGAGTGGGTTGCCATTTCCTTCTCCAATGCATGAAAGTGAAAGTGAAGTCGCTCAGTCGCGACCCCATGGACTACAGCCCACCAGGCTCCTCCGTCCATGGCATTTTCCAGGCAAGAGTACTGGAGTGGGGTGCCATTGCCTTCTCTGATGTAGAAAATCCTAAAAAATCTAAAAAAGTTACTAGAAATAGTGGCTTTAGCAAGGTAACCAATATTTTTAAAAATCAATTTTATTTCTATGTACCAGCAATTATTAATGATAATAAGAAATTAAAATTATCAAAGCAATACCATTTGCAGTAGCATAAAAAATATGTTGTCAGTTCTCCCTAAACTGATGTACAGATTCAATGCAATTTCAATAAAAACCTTAGCTTGCAATTTTAGAAACTGGCAAACTGAGCCTAAAATTAATATGGAAGTGGAAAGGACCTAGAATAGACAAAACAATTTTGAAAAAAGTAGAATGAAGTTGGAGGATATCAACTATCTTGATTTCAAGAGTTACCATAAATTATAGTAATCACAGATACTGATGTAAAGATAGACATGTAGATCACTGGAACAGAAAACAGAATATAGAAATAGACCCACAGATATATATGGTCAACCTATTTTTGACAAGGTAATTCAATGGATGAAAGGACAGTCATTTCAACAAATAGTGCTGGAACAAATGGGAATCTATATGCAAAACATGAAACTTTACCTCACATCGTACACAAAAACCAACTTCAAATGAGTCAGAGACCTAAATGTGAGAGTTAAAATGACACAATATCCAGAAGAAGAAAATATAGGAGAAAATCTTTGTAACCTTGTGTTAGGCAGATTTTGTAGGACACCAAAAGCATGAAATATTAAAAAAAAAAACAAACTGATAAACTGGGCTTTGTCAAAGTTAAAAGTTTTTGCCCTTCAAAAGAATATCAAAAGGCAAGCCACAGACTGGGAGAAAATATTTGCAAAACATATGTGATAAAGAACTCATAACTCGATAATAAAACTCAATATGACAAGCCAGTAAAAATGAGCAAAAGAAGACATAGATGGCAAAAAAAGTATATATAAAGATTCTAGACATTATTAGACACCAAGGAAATCCAAATTAAAAACAATGAGATAATACTACATACTGATTAGAAAGGATAAGTTTAAAAAGACTAAAATACTGACTTTTGGTATAGATGTGGAACAATCTCATTCATCGTTTGTGGGAATGCAAAATGATACACTCTGGAAAATAGTTTGGCAGTTTCTTATAACATGTAACATACACTTAACATATAACCCAGCAGTTCTCCTCTTAGATATTTACCCGAGAAGTGAAAACATATATCTACATAGAGACCTATATGTGCATGTTTATAGCAGCATTATTTATAATTGCACCAAACTGGGAACAATACAAATGTCCTTCAACTGATGAATGGGTAAACAAACTGTAGTATATCCATATAATAAAATACTACTTAGCAATGAAAGGAAATGAACTGCTAATACGACAGCGTGAATGAATCTCAAAAGTATTATGCTTAGTGAAAGAAGCCAGTCAAAAGACTACATACCATATTCTATGATTTCATTGATATAAAATTCTAGAAAAGGCTGAAGTATTGAGAGAGAAAGTAGGCCAGGGTCTGGAGACTATCAACTGCAAAGGGACTGCACAGAGCGCTTCCTAGAGTGATAAAGTTCTATATTATGATCGTGTTGGTAAATGATTATATACATTTGTCAAAACTCATTGAATCATAAACTTAAAATGGGTGAAATCTTTTGCATACTAAAATGATATCTCCATAAAGCTGATATTTTAAAAATAAAGACTGGGATAGGGTGGGGGCATTCAGACATGCAGGGTCATAATTTGTGAAAACCTTAACTTTCTTAAGCACACTGGGCTTACTACTGATTTACTCTAAAGTGCATGGTGGAGATAATTACTGAGATGTTATGACTGGCACATAGGAACCTATCTGTTTTTATATTGAGAGCCCTAATTCTATCACTGTTCTTCCACTACAGATGTGTCGCTTTCTTTTGACAGCATGGGCTCTGAAGTTAGATAGATTTGTGTTTAAATCTTGGCTTTAAACTTAGTATTTTGGGGACATTGGGAAAATTAAATTCTCTGCGACTTCGTTTTCTTATAAATAAAATGAAACTATTAACATCTTCCTCATGGGGATTTTGGGAATCTGTCATTCCCTGCTGCTCAGTATTCTTACCCAAAGTCATCGAATAGAACTCTTAACTACTTCACATACCTTTCCACTGTACTCCCTTGACCTCCGTTGCTCTTCTGCACACTCTACCCACAGACTGGGCATATTAATTCCACCTTTGGTTCTTTCCCTGCCCTTCCCCCATCCTCAACATTTCTGCTGAGTCCCCCTTTCTCTGTGTCAAGTCTGAAAGACATTGATTGTGCCTTCTCTCACCTGTCTGTGGAACCCCTTTCCTTCCATTCTCAAAAAGGCCTCCCAGGTTACCCCATTTTGCCACGGCTACTTCAGTCACCTATGTGTTTAAGCTTAAAAGTGCCATAAACGTTTTCTACTTCCTGTTCACCTTTGCAGATATTGGGGCATAGATTAAATGTTCAAGTTCACATAAAAAATAGATCCGCTTGCAATTAGGTTGACCTAAAAAACGGAGAAGTAATTTATCTAAGGAATGGATTCCAAATATAGATAAGTTGTTAACAATTACATTAAAATTTATTAAGGGAGGACTTCCCTGGTGGTCCAGTGGTTAAGAATCCATCTGCCAATACAGGGGACATGGGCATGACCTGTGGTCCAGGAAGATCCCACATGTTGCTATGGAACACTTAAATCTGTGTGCTGCAACTGCTGAGCCCACGTGCTGCAAATACTGAAGCCTGTGCACCCTAGAGCCTGTGCTCCCCAAGGAAGAGTAGCCCCTGCTCGCTGCAACTAGAGAAAGCCTGAGTGCAGTGGTGAAGACCCAGCACAGCCAAAAATAAATAAATAAAAAATTTACTAATAATCCATAAATCTATACTGATATTAAATAAAGGGAAAACATCCTGGACAAAACTCATCCTTAAAGTAGAATGCCAGCTAGTAAATACAGAAATCTGAAAAATCGCCATTTTGAACCCAAAGTAATAATAACTAATTCAGGAAAGAATCATCAATGGATACATTAAAACTGCTGAATAAAGGTCTGATGAAGGCAGAATATTTACAAGTTTCAAAGTCTCTCCCCACAGATTACCTATTAATTACAAAAGGGAAAAAGAGTAACTCTACATGCAGAAATCTGGTGGACAGCACCTTGACCAAGTGATCAACATACCAGTAAAGAGAGAAACTGATGCTCCCTGATGTGGGGTCTTGAAAAGGAAATATGGTCACTTGTGTGGTATTCCTGCCCCAAATGCATAACCTAACTTGGATTATGGGGAAGCATCAGACAAATCTAGACTGAGAAAAATTCTATAAATAATGAGGTTGTGCTTTTCAAAAAAGATCAATATCAAGAAAGCTAAAGGTTAAGGAAATGTTTCATAGTAAAGGAGACTAAAGCAACATGACAATTCAGTGAGATACATAATCTTGGACTGGCTCCTGGACAAAAAATTTATAAAGAACATTATTGCGCTGTGCGTGGAAGATAAGATTATCTCAGTGTTAAGTTTCCTGAATTCAGTAATTACATTGTAGTTTTATTTTTTTAATGTCCTTGTTCTCAGGAGATATATCCTGAAGTATTAAGAGGTAAAGAGTCACCATGTCTGCAACTTACTCTCAGACTGTTCATCAAAAGAAAAAGTATCTTTATGTATTTTGAGAGACACCAATAAAACAAATTGGCAAATTTGTTAGCATTGTAAAAATGTTGATAATTGGTAAAACTGTGAAGAGTATATGGGAGTATTGCAACTTTTCTGTTCTTTTAAAAATTAAAATTTTTGTTATAAGTTTTTAATAAAAGAAATTTTACTAAAGAAGTTTTCACTCTTGAATTTTTAAATGGTCCAATTTCAGCCTCTGAATGATTTCCCTCCTTTTCTAAATTCAATCAAGTGGACATCTGAGACAAGCTGGGGCGAACTGAACTGAGAAAACCTTCCTGCAGTTGGGAATACCCCATCTCATTGAGGCAATTTCCTTTGCAACTGAGGACTAGGCAGTGACACCCACCTGCAAGCCCAGGGGGCTGGAAGGAACATTTTCTGGCTGCGACACTGACTGCAGAGAAACTGAATTCTGGGATGTCAGTGGTAGCATTGTAATGTGTCCAGTGCTCCATGCCAGTAACACAACTGGTTTTCAAACAGAAGCTTTGATTGAGGCAATTCCATGTGTCAAAACTCCTCTGAGAGGCCAGAAATCTTATCTGGTTCTTTCCGATCTGCTGACTCCCCAGAGTTACACAATCCTTAAAAGTAGAATGAGCTCAATTAATGACTGCTGATGGGCCAACTCTCAGCTGCCTGGGTCTCCACCTTCTCACCAGAAAAGAGATGGTGGGAGTCCGGGGTGATGGTGAACGACATTCTTCTTCACAAAGAAGGCAGCCGTCTAGCCTCATTCCAAAAACAGTACAAGAAAGCAGGGAGGCTCCTGGCTGCAGGGAGCTGTCAGCTCAAAGACGTGAAGGTCAGTGAATAATATCTTAAAAGTCACATTGCATCCAACAGTGAAAAAACTCTGAAATTTAAGCATGAAGGGGTGGGGAAGTACTACTTACGTAGAAGAGTGTTAGGGAAAGGAAGGGAGTGAACTTCTATTGTCTGCTCTGCATCTATCAGGAGGCTGCAAATCTGGGTACTTTCATACACACGAGACTGACCTCATTTCATTTTACAATGACGTCCCCTGCCCCCCCCCACCACACCCCAAACCAAGCTGAAAAGAGTCTTCCTCCCTTTCAAATGTTTATTTGGCCGCACAGGTCTTAGTGTGGCACTCAGGATCTTTAGTTGTGACATGTCAGCTCTAGTTCCCCAACCAAGGATTGAACCTGGACCTTCTGCCTCTGCATTGGGAGTGTGGAGTCTTGGCCACTGGACCACCAGAGAAGTTCCACCCTCCCTTCTGATGTATTTGTTTGTACTTCTTTAGGACACTTAAAACACTGTAGTGACTATTTGGTGTACAGGCTAGAGTCTGGGACAACTTGAAAACTCCTTGAGGGCAGAGACCATATCTCCGTCCCCTGTCTCTTGGACTGCCTCACTCAGCGCTGACTGGGTGAGCTGACCTGAGTCTTGGTCCTAGCTTCACTGTGTTTTTCTCTCCTGGTGCTCTCTTCCAAGGGGGCTAGATGTCCCTCACTGAACTATGTGTGACTTTGTTTTGTATCAGTGAAAATGGAGGTTAGGTTGCCACAGCCCAGTTACTTGATAGTCTCATTGTTGAATCTATTTATACCACAAGGCTTTCAAGTGCCAATAAATTACTCGGCTGTTGATTCACATCTTCAGTATAACTATTTTTATACATTGGTATAATTTTTTTTTTTTAATGGAAAGTGCTTTAAAAGTAGAAGCTGTATTGTATCACTGTGATTTTCCTGTAAGTAACGTTCTTTCCAATCAATCATTCTTGGAATAATGGAATAGTTCTCATTGATACAACATGATGGTTTTAACCTTTTACTGAAAATTATTTTTGTGCCAAAAGGGATGATGGCATAATTCATCTATATTCAATAAAAATACCCAGGTGGCTACTATTCATTGCCTTCTCAACAATAACTTCCTCTTAAGGAAGAGCTGCCCTTAGAGAATGGATGTGGGATTCTGAAAGTCCTGCTCTCTCGAGGGCCTGCCACTCCTGGATCCTGAGGGGTGCTGGTCTGAGGGACCCAGGAGACAGCTGGAGTATCCATGAGGTGGAAGGAGCAAGACACGCCTGTGGAGAACCTGAGGCCTCCAGTGGGGTGGAGGGTGGGAGGGCAAGGCACTCTGCAGGGCTGGTGGGGTAGAGAGGACACTCATGAGCAGCTGATGAGAGGAACCCCAAGGGGAGAATCTGAGAGGTGGGTGCTCCTAAGGACAGCACCCAGAGGTGCTTGGGGAGGGGGCAGCCTCTGGCACCAGGACTTGACGCGATGTGGCCCTGGGGAGGCTGGTGGCTCTTTTCCCTTCTCCCTTTCAGACCATCCTCTCCGTCCGCCTGCCCCCACTCCCCATTCCCTCCCACTGCCCCTTGCCTGCCTGAGTCCTTGTCTATGACCCTGGTCTGCTCCTGCACTGAGCTCACCAGCTCAGTCCCTCAGGGCTCTGCTTCTGACAAGAGACACAGTGATAAACCTCACAGGTATTGATGGGGCTGCAGAGTCTGGTTATACAACGTGGTTCTGCATGAGGGTGCCCAGGTGACAGGGTGACCCTGGGTCTGCAGGCCATGCTCAGCACTCTGAGCTGCGTGCCTATTCAGAGGCACCTTCTGATTTGCACAAAGTGCCTCAGAGGTTGGCAGCAAGCCTGGGGGATCCTTATTTTAAAACAGAAGAAACTAGGATTTAAGGAGGTTAAGTAACTTGCCCACGGTAGGAATAAAGGAGGTAGATGGCAGTAAAGACTGTACCAAGGACATCTGGGTGGAAATCTAGCGGCAGAGCAGGTGGATAAGCTATTTTGGGAGTGAGATTGGGCTTTTGGCTACTGCTCAATTTTTCCTGTTTCCCCAGGGGAAGGACTTATGTTTTCTGTAGTGATGAAGAATGCCAGGAGTGAAGCCCAAGAATCTTTAATGATGTCCCTCTGGAGAGGGTCCCGTTTCTCTCTGCCTGTTTGGAGCAGGAGCAGAGAAGAGAATGGGAATCAGAGTTGCCCTGTGCAGGTGTGGTGGAAGAGGGCGGGTCCAAAGGGAGCAGAGATTACAGGAAAGAATAACCAGATAAATAATCGGTCTAGCCTGGGTAAGGAAGGAAGAGGTCAGGAGAGGTCAACAGGTCAGAGGTAACTAAGGGATGTGAGAACTAGTGTAGGAGAAGAAGGGTGAGAGCTGGTTGTGGGATGTGAGGTTTATTCTCACAGAACAGAAGCGGTGCCAGGTGTTAGCCATTTCCTGGGAGTCATCATGGGAGTGGGAAGCTGGAGTGGAGGTGAAGAGTCCCTGGAGTGAGGGCATCTAGGAACTATGGGACTTGGTGATGGTTCATCCTCGTGGTACTGGAGTCTTCTTATGTTGGTAGCATTGCAGGGGTGGGAGGGGGATGGAGAGAGAAATGGTGATGGGGATGCCAGCGTCTTAGACAAACAGGGAATGACCAGGAAAAGAGGTCCAGACTTTGTAACTGAATTGCATGAGCCTCAAAGATGCAGGAATCTTTACAGGAGGGGAGAGAAGGGGCGGCTGGAAGCCGCAAGAATGTGCCTTAGGATCAGGAGCAACTTTCACCTACAGGGGCTGTGTGGGGAGTTAAGGAGGTGAAGGAGCTTACTTATGAAGAACAGGACAGCCAGAGGTTTTCGGGGGCAGAGACGCGCAAAGCAGTAAGGCACCCGCTTGGGGCCCTGTGGCTCTCGGGCCCTCCTTTGTCTCTGCCCTGGGTCTGTCTTCCCCCTCCGGCACCGTGGCTGTTGGTATTCTCCCAGGTTCTGTCCTTCACCCACTGCCTTTCTCTTCCCCCTAATATCCTGGGTGTGTCAAATACTTTATGGTCTTGACTGCTATCATTACATTTAGCCCGGATTCTCCTCTGTCTTCAGGCTTGTGTATCTTACCTACCTGTGAGTCAGCTCAACCAGCCTCATGTCTCTGGCAGGTGATTCTAACTCTACATGCCCAAGTCGAACTCCTAATCCTGACTGAACATGAGCCTTTTCTTGTCTTTTCAGTTTGTGGCACTTCCACCCTGAAAACCTTGGGGGTCTTCTAGACAGCCACCAACTGCCAAGTTTAAATTCTAAATATTTCTTTAATCTGTCCCCTCATCTCATCCCTACTCCATCCCTACCTCATGCTCACATAACCACCGGAGGACCACGTTCATTTCCTTAGCTATTCGCCCTGTCTCTGATCTGGCCCCTTCCACTCCATCCTCCATACTGCTGTACATCGGGCCACCTCACTTCCAGCTTAAATCCCTTTGAACATTTATCATCTTTCTTAAGATAATGTTTTAGCTCCTTAGCATGGCACACGAGGCTCCCCCTGCCCACCTCCCCAGTTTCATCTCTTACTTTTTCCTACTCACACATGTAACCTTGGGTCTTCATTCATGGAGGTGTCTCTGCTTGACCTCATTCCTACATCAACTCCTAGACTCAACTCAGGTATGAACGTAGTCATCACATATTTACTGACTGGTACCGTATTCAAAGCGCTGCGTTTTCCCTGATCCCACAAGTCTGGGTTACATACCCTCCTACACACCACCCCCCGCCCCCGTCCTCCTCTGTGGTCTTCATCACTTCCATACCCTTGGACTAGTGCAAGGCCAGGCTCACTGCTGAAATATGTGCTGACCGAGTCAAGGACTGTCAGGAGGCTGGGTGCTGAGTGATGAGGTGAGGAGCACACGCTGTCTCAAGACTGCCCCGTAGGAGGGATGACAATGAGACAGACCTGTGCAAGTCCTAGTTTGCCAACTTCCAGTTGATAGAAAAATGGAAGAGTTGTAAGGCGTGATGGGTATTAAGTGTGGCTAGGAAAAAAAAAATGTGGTGAAAATCCCCAAGGTAGGAACTTGTCAGGCGCCTGCAGCAGAACCTAGATGATTTTGCAAGAATGATGTCATCACGAGGGTTCATTTGTTAGGAATCTGTACCCACACAGGATGATTCATCACCCAAACTGGAGAGGGACCCTAACAGTTAAAGTCCTTGCATTCCTGCCCAATGTGTTAACACATTCCATCTGACAAGCAGATACCACTTTCCTTTCTTCTCAGAACCTCTCCCTACACAAAGCTATTCAAAGCCTACACTGTGGACCTGAATTCCTCAGCCAGGCTCGTGGTTTTTGAGGCCAGGGAAAAGGCAAATGGATGAAACATGACTAAATCCCAAGTCAAGGCGCTACTTCTCCTTCATAAAAAAGAATATTGCAAGGGGCTCAGGAAAGGGACAGAGAACAATGGGGATGCACCGGCTTCCCTGCTCCATCCCATCCCTGTGCAGGCAGGGCTGCTGAGGCAGCACTGAGCTGGCTCACCCTCAGGCTAGCTGGGTGGCAAGTCCTGCTTTGCTCTTGCTTCCGGGTTCCAAGAATAGGGCTTCTGCCTCATTGCTGGAGGTTTAGGCATGAGCATCTGGTTAGACCTGGGAGAAGAAACGTCATCCTTTGTCCTTAAAGGGCTAGTCATGGATGGGCAGGAGACCTAGTGTCATGAACTTTGGTCTTGGCTTTGAAGGAGCACAGAGGGAACACACACATGGAATTAAATCCCACCTTCTTCCCTCTACGTTACCTCTGTCATCATTTGGGAATGGTAAACCTACAGTGAAGTCCCTCTGTACACAGCTGGGAAAAATGTGTTTCTCAAGTGGAAACATGTTTTCTCAAGTGGGACAATGCGGTAAACGGTGTGGAGTCAGACAGACCTGACCTGAAGCCCTGACTTCACCACTTTGGTGAGTGACTCAACCTCTCTTGTAAACACTGAACTGGATAACGTATGTGAAAAGGTCTAGCACGTTGCCTGGAGCACAGAAAGTGCTCACCAAGGTGAGGGGTACTGGATGGTACCATCTCAGAGGCCCTTTAACTTGCTAGCATTTTGGGAAATGAAAGCCTGTGATCTAAGTTGGAGGGTTCTAAGGGACAAAGGTCATGTTCCTGTGGATCCCATGGCTGGGGGTTTCTGCTGTGCCTGGCGTTATGTCCCCAGCTCTGAGCAGAAGAGGGCCTCCAGGAACGCTCTAAGAGTCAGGGAAGGCAGAGGAGGCAGAAGCATGTCTCGCAGCTTTTAATTACAAGGAGGCCAGGCTCCAGAGAGTTCTAGCAGTGACCATCCATGTGTGCTGGGGTCTCTGAAATCCATTTCTCAGTGGGGGCAAGGGAGACCTTTATGAGGCTTTTAAAGAGTTTGTGAGCAGAGACTAAAGAATGTAAAATGAGAAGCAGAGAGGTCAGCGCAAGACTGGGGAACCTGGTAAATCTCCTGCTTTCATTTGGATGAAGGAACAGAGGGAGAACAGTGAGCAAGGGTTCCGGGAGAGGCTAGAGCTGGGAGGGGCTGGAGGACTGCCTGGGAGGGAGGGGCCCTGCTGCACAGAAAGCTGTGCATCTCCACCTGCGCTGCTGCTTTGATGGAGGAACTGCCTGCGTCCCCGCCAGCTGGTCACTGGGCAGAGGGCTCCTGCCAGCGAGAGGAGGTGGTGGCAGAGCCCCGAGCGTGGCAGGCAGGCTGCATGGATAGTTGCGGGGACAGTGTGACTCAAGAGGACAGTCCTCGAGCTGTGATGGAACCTGATGTCAGGGCCTCTCCTGGTTAGTGATGGACACTGGGTCACCTGGTCCACCTTCTCTGTGTGACTGACCTTACCACTCCAATGTGAGCGGAAAGAGAAAGGCCCTGTTAGACTCTTCATTCCCTCCAGGGCATGCATTCTTAATGGAGGGTGAAAATTCATTCCTGTGTGCGTGGGAGAACCACAGTATGTAAACAGACATACACATACATACACACGTGCATATATTATATATACATATGTATATATTGGGCTTCCCTGATAGCTCAGAGGTTAAAGCGTCTGCCTCTAATGCGGGAGACCCAGGTTCGATCCCTGGGTCGGGAAGATCCCCTGGAGAAGGAAATGGCAACCCACTCCAGTATTCTTGCCTGGAGAATCCCACGGACGGAGAAGCCTAGTAGCTTACAGTCCACGGGGTCGCAAAGAGTCGGACACGACTGAGCGACTGAACTGAACTGATGTATATATTATACACACACACATTTATTTATATATATATATACATACACACATACACAGAGAGAGAAAAAATATGATTGAATATCTGTGGTGTTAAAATTTCATGGGAGAAGATGACAATTAGGAAAAAAAAAAATCTCTTAAGAGGCTCCTTGGTGTGGTGGGTGGTGATTAATGATAAAAAAAAAACAACAACATGTTTGAGATACTCCAAAGTAGGGCCTCTCACCACAGAGAACTGCCAGTGGCCAGTCATACGCTTCCGGTGCATTAAGGAGCCCTAACCAACAGCCTCCAAACTGCAAGGCTTGCTAGGCAGGTGTTGGTAACTCCCTGGTTTCTTTCCACTGAGCCAGAAATTCCTCTCCCAGCCAGTTCCCTTCCTGTTTACCTCATTCGACAGTCTCCATGGACACCAGTGAGCCGAGGGCAAGCCCCAAACCCTGGAGCGAGGACTTTCACAGGAGATTAGAACTAGTGTGGCCTGGCCTATCTTGCCAAGGCAGGAAAAGGGCAAATGTTCTCTCCTGGGCAGACAAAACTGAAGCCTAGACAGTAACCATACCACAAGATATGATGCTGCTTATACAAGAGCCCCATTTCATAGCCTGAATCTGAGTATTTCTATCTTCTCTTATCAACACATATTCCCATCATAAGGATGAGATCACATCCTTTCCAACTTCAACCTTGCAGCCTTCCCTAACCAGATCAGCTTAGGGCATCATGATGGACAGTGAGAATCCAGTTTTCTTATCATTATGTGAAAATACTGCTGATTTTTATTCTAAATAAATCTTAGGGAACATGGACTAATTATTGTTATAAATGTTTTGACTTTGGTTTCAACTACTGGTCACCTTAATTTATTACCTTTAAATTTCAGTTATTTGGCCGAGGTAGTCTGCTTTTAAAATAGTGTGATAGTCTGCTTTTAAAATAGTGTGATTAAAAGAAAGCAAATATTTTCTGCCTTAATGTATTTCAAATGATCACTATTTCATATTTATCAAGTAGGAAGCCACATGCAGCAAAGTTTTGATGTGATTTTTATTTCTGTCTTAAATAGACGAAGCGTTTTCCTTGGCTCTACAATTTATTAGCAATTTGAGTTAAGAAAAAAAAAAGCTTGGTTGCGAAGTAATTCATATTCCAAATAATCTGTCCATTTAAAGAATACAGTTCAGTGTTCTGAATATTCAGTTCAGTGTTCAGTATATTCACAGGGTTGAGCAACCATTAGCACAGTCTAATTTTAGGAACTTTCATCTCCCCTAAAAGAAACTTTGGACTCATTAACAGTCACTCCTCACTCCTCCCTACTCCCCCCAGACCTAGGAACCACTAATGTACTTTCTGTCTCCACAGATTTATTAAATAGGCAAACATTTGGAGCAAAATCATTTCCTATTCTAATTTCATAATTAACCAACAGCTTATTTTCCCATAATTAACCAATAATTTAATCCTAATTAACCAATTAGATTCCTATAGAATCTCTTGACTTTAGCTGCCACTGTGTGTGAAAAGTAAAGCTGATGTTGGCCTAGTGGGAACTGTTCCGTGTCACTAAAACTGAATTCTCAGTAAGCATTAAGGCCACAGATTTAGCTTTCTTCCTGCCCAGATATGGTCCCTCAGGAGTCTGTAAAGTTTTCAAGTTAAGTTATAAACGCACCAGGAGCTTGGTGTTTATGAATTCCTATGGTGAAGCTGTTTGTAAGTGCTAACCTCTGAGGGAAAAGCCACCCACACTGTCTTCAAGCACAGACACATTAACGAGTCTGTCTTAAAATCTTGGTTGCTCTAGATTTGGTTTGCTGCAGGGAGCTTCTTTGGTCCTCTTGGCAGTGACTAGGATGTAGCAGTGGACACTTAGCTTCCTTTTTGAAGGTCATGATTCCCTTGCACAGGGCTGATGTGAGTGGTTTCGGCATAGACCCTTTCACTGCTAGTGTGTGACATGTTCTGGGATGAGCATGCAGTGCCCACATACATCGTCCATCCACATCACCATCACTCATCATGGAGCTTTCCATAGAAAATAACATATCTGAAAATGAATATATTTTCCTTGCTCCGTGTAGCCACTAGTCAGGCAATAGTTTCCCTCTCTTAACACCAAATAAATCAGTGGGTTGCAATGGCAATATCTTAGACATATCCACCAAGGTGATGAATTGGTCATAATATGAACAAACAGGGGGATGAGGCCAAGCGAATGATGACTACAGGCCTTTCCCCAACTCTTTGCCCTGACATAACGCTAAGACTACCAGAATCCTGTCTGCAAAATGACCTGACTTTTGCATTTCCATAGTACTTTCTGGTTTACCGCGCATATTTGTAGTTGTGACTCATTTTGAATCTCATTACAGTCCTGTGAAGTAGGTAGGGTGGGCCTTTCATTTTCCAGATGAGAAACCAAGTGTTAAAAACTTGCTCAAGGTCAAATGGCTAGGTGGCAGACCTGGAATGTTTCAGTGGAAGACCAGTCTCTATTAAAGCAGTCCCCTGGAGAGGCATACATGTACTCCAGTTTTGCTCAGAAAGGTTTTGAAACCCGTTCTTTGGAATGTCTTAAAAAAGCAGTAGCACACCTTTGAATATCCTCAGTAAAGGCAATAGTTCATCTCGTAAGCCAGTGGTTATCAAACTAGGATTGCCTTGCTAAATGCAGATTGTTGAGCTCCACCCCCAAAGTTTCTGATCCATTAAACCTGGCCCAGGATATGTGTTTCTTGGAGAAGGAAATGGCAACCCACTCCAGTATGCTTGCCCGGAGAATCCCATGGACAGAGGAGCCTGGTGGGCTACAGTCTATAGGGTCACCAAGAGTTAGACATGACTGAAACGCATGCATTCATGCATGTGTTTCCTATGAGTTCCCAGGTGATGCTAATGTTACTGGTCCAGGGCCACACTTTGCGAATTGCTATCCTCAGGAATTTATTTCTGGAAAGAGTAAATCATTTAGAACCAAGTCTAGCAATTAAGGTGGGGGATCCAGCTAGGAAGTTCCACCAATGGCCAGAAACAATGGGCAACTGTAAAGAACAACACTGGCTGTAAGGGAAATCTGAATAGAGAGTTCCAAAAGATGATGAATATGGCTGCTCACTGGACTGATCCTTCTGGATGTATGCTAAAGAACAGGTCTCCTACGTGTTAGGAACACCTCATGCAGTCATACATGTCTGAAATGTTCCTTATCAACCTTTTATTTTCCAGCTTTAGGAAAACAAAAGAAACCATGGACGTAACACCCATATTAGAAAGAAACCATATTAAGGAAGAATTAATAGCTATTTACAGCAGCTGAACTAGTCAGACTGGTAGAGTGGGGTCCTTTCTGTGCTGCAAACGTGATGGGCGTGGAAGATGAGGGGAAAACTTGGAGTATTCCTACCCTGACTTTCTGTTGAGATCAGGATGGAAAAAGTGAAAAGATCTAATTTTGGATGCCAAAGATAAACAAGCAACATTTTATGGGGAAAAAAAATACTAGCAGAAAAGAAAAATGAACTGCATTAGGTAGTTAAGCTGGGAGTCAATCCTTCATGTCACAGTAGGGAGGAAAGAGGTGGAGAACTGCCTAAATATTGCTTCTAATTTTATTTTCAATTCTACATTACATTAAACTCTCCGTGTACTCGTCTTTAATTTACAGCAACTGCTGACACAAATTGGTGTGCCTTCTCTTCTTTGACATCAGTATTTCTCTTGAATTATGCATTTCCATCTGGAATGAGGTTTATGGGGCTGAAGGCTTCTTTCATTTAGATGGATGAAAAAAGAGAGGGATCAATGGGGGGTCGAGTGCAAAATCTAAGTAAGGTGGGGCCAGATATGTTCAAGGCAGCATTTCACTCTCCCCAAAGATTGTAAGTGGTGTTAAAAAATGACTCTGGTCTTTCAACCTTCAACATATTGATTAAAATTCAACTACTAGAGAACAAGAAAAACTCTACCAACCTTCATCCCAGAACTGCCAGATTCTTTATTTATTGGTACCCTACTAATATTTAATAATCATTTGTAAGAGGAGGGTGATCATCATAACTGCATCACTTTGATCTGATCTAAAATTGAGTCAGGGACTTCTGTGGTGGTCCAGTGGCTAAGACTCCATGCTCCCAATGCATGGGGCCTGGGTTCAATCCCTGGTCAGGGAACGAGATCCCACATGCTGCAACTAAGAGTCTTAGCCTATTCCGGGGCAGGGGCAGGGGCATGGCCAGCACGTGCCCAGCATGCTAAGCTGCACAGAATGGCCTGCGGAGACTGAAATTGATTAAAAACTCCATTCTGCCCCAAATGACTGTGGTGTATTAATTTATGCTATAATTTAAAGAATTCCACTATTAATGAGAGAGAAGTAAAATCTTGAATATGAGCTAAAACTGGAATAAAAAAGGCCCATTCTTCAGGCACTATTAATGGAAGCTTTGTATATAAATAACTTTATATATTGATGAATAAATGGCACTGACAGCTAAAATGTCTGTTCATCATTCACTGGGTTCTAAAGATTGCCCTGGCCTTCTGTGGCCAGTGATCTTTTTCCTTTGTGACTCCACCATTCGAGACAGAACACAGTTAATCCAATATGATTCAGTATCTCAGAGAAGATTCTTCTACAACATTTTCTGCCAAATGTTCCTCTTCTAACAGCTGCTTTTTTATTTCAGTGAAAGCTACTTGAAATAAAATCATTGTTCTCTGTGAAAACTGCATGCTAAATAATATAGAGCTACCAGATTATTAAATAGCAAAGGCATCTGATAATATTAGCACCAACCACAGGTCCCACTTCTGCTGATGCACAACATTTTGAGTAATTAGTCATTGCACAATATTGTATTTATATCCTTTTTTTTTGCTTGAGCTGTTAGGCCACAAAATCAGCAGGCAGTTGCTGTTATAAAAGGGTTCTCTGGGTTATTTATAATGTTTCTGCTTCCTTACAGCTACTGCTTCACTCTTGGGTCTTGGGCCAGGTCTACACTGTGAAGGCCCTGAGCAATTGTTCGGTGACTCTAACTGCCGAAGGCTGGTGTAGGTGATGGACAGTGCGCCATGCGCGCCTTGGCTGCAATACCTGGTATTTTTGTCTGCACAACCCAGATTCATCACATCCTGGCTGATGTGTCACTTCATCAGCGGGGAGACTGTGTAGTTTCATGAAGGCTGTGTCTTTATCAGGAGTCAGCTATTGTCTAGGGCACCGGTGGTGGGGCGAGATAGGTGAACTAGCATTCTGTTGCAAAAGAGTTTCCTTCAAATGGTATTTACTTTAAATGAAGGATAAGTTTCTCTTCCAAATGTTTCTCTGTTGCAGAGACCAGTGATTCCCCCAAATGGTGGCAGGCAGCCAGGCCTGCCCAATAGAAGGGCACAGAGGAATCAACAGAGCATTTCATTGTCTTTTTTTTGGTAAATGACAGAGGCGCCTTCCTGTGCCACCTGCAGAGAATCACTGATGATATGAACTGTATCTAATGGGAGGAGGTCTGAGCCTTAGGTGAGTCTGGGCTCAAAAAAACGCTGAGAACCAGAGACCAGTAGAATGATCTATTTGTTCTGACAATGAAATAGGCATCTTACACAGCCCCCACCCTACCACCCCCATTTGTAGAAAAAAGGAAATGAACTACCATTATGTCCTCTGAATTCTTAAGAGCTCTCAAACCCACGTCTCCACATCCCTCGTTGCCTTGTTGCCAGTCTAGGCTGCCATAATCTCTCTTTGGATGGTTCTCTCTGCCTCCACTCTTGTAATCTCCAATTTATTCTTCACTCAACAGCCATGTTAATCTTTTTATAAAGTACAAATCTGATAAAATCTATCCCTGGCTTAACCTCTTTTCAATGACTCTCACTGCCTGCCAGAGAAAGTGCAAATTCCCAGGAGCGGCACACCAAGCCCTTCACGACCCATCCCTGTTCCAGATGTGCGTGCGTACGTGTGTGCTGTCATGGCCAGCTCTGTTACCCATGGACTGTAACCTGCCAGGCTCCTCTGTCCATGGGATTCTCCAGGCAAGAATACTGGAGTGAGTTGCCATCTCCTCCTCCAGAGGATCTTCCCAACCCAGGGATCGAACCCGTGTCTCTTGTGTCTCCTGCACTGGCAGGCAGATTCTTTACCCCTGCACCATCTAGGAAGCCCTGTATTCCAGCTGTATCTCATCCTTTCCCACTCATCTTGTACTTTGACCTCTTTACAATCAGAACTACTTGAAAAAGCACAAGCACGACCTGTTCTCTTGCTTCGGGGCCTTTTCATGAGCTGTTGCTACAGATTTTAAAGGATAGAAAGTAGGAGGTGGAAAGCAAGAGTGACTAGTTATCCCTTTAATCTCTGTCCCACTGTAGTACATTTACTCACCCCCCCTGCCACACACACACACACATACAAACACATGGCATTCATGCAACTCATCATTCACATGGAGCACATGTCATCAACACTGAAAATACACAAAGTAGACATACCACTAACCTAACACACTTATGCTTTATGACACACTTAAACAAAAGGGCAGACATGTTCAGCAAGCTGTACCCCACGCTGTTTTCTCACTTCTGTGTCCCCCCTGTCAGCAGCCCTGGGCATCGAGGGCAGTGGGTTCCAACTCATTGGGCTCTACAGTTTGGCTCCAAATGGGTTTTTCAGCTCCTTATTCCAAGCCTACCCAAGAAGTGTCCTCACACGATGGAAACCTCTTAGGAGACCTACAGTACAGTCCTGGGAGCTCTGCTCCTGGGGACACTGCCGTGGCATCCTAGGAAGATGAGCAAACAGCAGACAGCCAGTTCACTGCTGTGCCCTTACGCTGATGTCCAGGACACTGAAGGAGCAGGGAGAAGGGCAGCTTGGGCACAGGAAGCTAAGAAGACTTAATCATGGATGCGTAAGCAAGCTCCCACAACCTCATCCTATCCTTTCTTACTGGGAGAGGGACTGTTTCCTGTCCCTTCTATTAGGGGCCTACTGGATTTAGATTTTGCTCTCCTGACTTTTGTTAAGGCTCTAACAGTTTTTTCCCCACTATATCCTTCTTCCACTCCCTTAGCCCTATTATTCCCTACCACTGCTCTTCTTCAGTCTCTGGGCATTATGGCTTCTGAAGCAGGGCCAGGGGAGACACTTGGGAGCGCTCAAGATTCCCAGCTCTAGGCACATGTACCAATACATGCAAGTCCAGTTCTGGCCATGGGATGGTACTTTAGAAAAATGGAAAAAAAACCCACAAAAAAACAGCCTTGTATCTGGCCCTGGTTCAATTCTTCAAAGTGAAGATGACATTTCTGGTAAGCAGTTACAATTAGATTTTTAGAGCCCTGGGTTTTCAAATGATCACATGCAGGATTAAGGAAGATAATTTAAAATGTTTAATTCTGCCTGATTAGCTAGTAAATGAGGTGATCTGCTGATGTGGAAATAATGTAATAGAGTTAATAAGGCCCCCCGGCATGACAGATGTCTTGTGCCTTGTCGATCAGTCTCCTCAGCAATTACCTTGTCCTCTGTTCTTTTTTTTTTTTTTTTAATAGTCAACGAACTTCGTTTTGTCATCTTCATCTTTTCTGGCAGCCAGAGTCTGCAGAGTTTGCACAGACATCATGCCCATTTATTAGTATCATTCCTAAGGTGAAGATGGCTATCTCAGAGCTCATTTGGATGTAGGTTTTCTTTCTTTTATGATGCTGATTTCAGAGATATCATTTAGCCTCTGTAACTTTTTTTTGGGGGGACCTGGCCTTTCTATGACTGGAGGTAAAACAATCAAAGGGTATGTTTTAAAATGGGAAACTGGGTAATTATTTTGTTTGTAAATCATTAAAAAAGAGCATCTGTACCTGAGATGGAGCCTCTCCGTTGGCATGCTCAAGTGGCACTGATGTAGTGTAAGGCACCCTGCGGCTTCTAGTACCCCGAGAACACGGCGGGTCAGCAAGGCTGCATGCGTGGATGCTGAGTTGCTTGTCATGTCCAACTCTTTGCAACCCTATGGGCTATATAGCCGGCCAGGCTCCTCTGTCTATGGGATTCTCAGGCAAGAATACTGGAATGGGTTGCCATGCCCTCCTCCAGGGGAACTTCCTGACTCAGGGATCAAAGTCACATCTCTTATGCCTCCTGCCTTGGCAAACAGGTTCTTTACCCCGAGCGCCACCTGGGAAGCCACTCAGTGAGGCTAAGTGACTCTTACTGGTTACTTTCCCAGTAGGAACTGGAACTCTTTCCTTATTTCAGGAGGACCAAGCATTGTATTAAGCACTGGGATGTTAAGAGTCAGATGGGCAGGCACACCTAGAACCAATTCCTGACTCTTCCAACTTATGAGCTGGATGACTCTTGGGCAAGTTGTTTACCTTCGGGAGTGTAACTTTTCTCCTCTCTAAAGTGGCATTAGCCCATCTTGCAGGGCTGTTCTCAACATGTGAGAAAAGGCACAAGGAGTGCAGCACAATGCCTGGCCAAAAGTAGTACTCCGCTTTTCATTATTGGTCAAAGGGTCCTCGTGTTCCCAAGCCTCTGTAAGAACCAAGGGATTTCAGAGGTTGAAGACGCCTCAGAGATTGCCCACTCCAAACACATCATGTTTGGGTGCACCACCTGAATCCCAAACATAGTGAGTCATTTCCCCAAACTGCCTGCTGGTTACTGGTTAAATGAGGATGAGAACCCAGGACTTCACCTGCCCCTAGCTACTGGGACCAGTGATTCCAGTTAACCCATAGGTAATCCTCTTGAGATATTTCATTAAAAAGGTGCTTTACACTGACTCTAAATTTAGGGTTAGTTAGTTTGCTTCGGCTTATTTTTTCCTCACAGAACAGCTGACCTTTTGAGATTCAATCTTGGTTACCTCTGAAGCATGCTCATTTGCTTTCTTTTGCCAGTTGACTTGGGTCAGTTCAGTTCAGTTCAGTCTCTCAGTCTTGTCCGACTCTCTCAGTCTTGCCCCATGAACAGCAGCACGTCAGGCCTCCCTGTCCATCACCAACTCCCGGAGTTCACCCAAACTCATGTCCATTGAGTCGGCGATGCCATCCAACTATCTCATCCTCTGTCGTCCCCTTCTCCTGCCTTCAATCTTTCCCAACATCAGGGTCCTTTCAAATGAGTCAGCTCTTTGCATCAGGTGGCCAAAATATTAGAGTTTCAGCTTCAACATCAGTCCTTCCAGTGAACACCCAGGACTGATTTCCTTTAGGATGGACTGGTTGGATCTCCCTGCAGTCCAACGGACTCTCAAGAGTCTTCTCCAACACCATAGTTCAAAAGCATCAATTCTTCTGCACTCAGCTTTCTTTATAGTCCAACTCTCACATCCATACATGACTATTAGAAAAACCATAGTCTTGACTAGACAGACCTTTGTTGACAAAGTAATGTCTCTGCTTTTTAATATGCTGTCTAGGTTGGTCATAACTTTCCTTCCAAGGAGTAAGCATCTTTTAATTTCATGGCTGAAATCACCATCTGCAGTGATTTTGGAGCCCCCCAAAATAAAGTCAGCCACTGTTTCCCCATCTGTTTGCCATGAAGTGATGGGACCGGATGCCATGATCTTAGTTTTCTGAATGTGGAGCTTTAAACCAACTTTTTCACTCTCTTCTTTCACTTTCATCAAGAGGCTCTTTAGCTCTTCTTCACTTTCTGCCATAAGGGTGGTGTCATCTACATATCCAAGGTTATTGATATTTCTTCCAGCAATCTTGATTCCAGCTTGTGCTTCCTCCAGCCCAGCATTTCTCATGATGTACTCTGCATATAAGTTAAATAAGCAGGGTGACAATATACAGCCTTGATGTACTCCTTTTCCTATTTGGAACCAGTCTGTTGTTCCATGTCCAGTTCTAACTGTTGCTTCGTGAACTGCATACAGGTTTCTCAAGAGGCAGGTCAGGTGGTCTGGTATTCCCATCTCTTTCAGAATTTTCATGGTTTATTGTGATCCACACAGTCAATGGGTCACCATAACATAGAACCACAGTCTAGGTGGCTTAAACAACAGAAGTGTATTCCCCACAGTTCTGGAGGCAAGAAGTCCAAGATCAAGGTGCCAAGAGATAAGTTTCATTCTGAGGCCTCTTTTCCTGGCTGGCAGGAGGCTGCCACCCTGCTATGTGCTCACATGACCACTGTGAATGCACACACAGGAGAGGGAGCTCTCTGATGTCTCTTCTTCTAAGGGCACTAATCCTACTGGGATCAGGGCTCCACCCTTATAATCTCATTTAATCTTAATTGCCTCCTTATAGGCTCTGTCTCTAAATACAGTCACTTTGGGGGCAAGGGCTTCAACATATAAATTTTGGAGGAAGCACTATTCAATCCAAAGGCTTGTATTACATATGGTCCTCCATCCCTCATGAACCCTTCCATTTAGGTTGGTTTCTTTTTTTCTTTTTTTTTTTGCCATACCATGGCAGCATGTGGGATCTTAGTTCCCCAACGAGGGGTTTGAACCCATGCCCCTTGCACTGGCAGCGTGGAGTCTTAACCACGGGACCACCAGGGAAGTCCCTCAGGTCCATTTGAAATAGAAGGTACATGAACAGTGAAGTCCATGAACTAGTAAGTACCTCAACCTGAGGCATCTCCTATGGCCTGGCCCCTTTTACAGCTCCTCCAGGTCATCCATTAGCCAAAGACCAAGAGATGTGGTAAAGCCAAAGTCTGGATCATTCATTCTGATATCAACTGTGAGAATGAGGGTTAGAGTTAAACTGAGATGTATAAGCAGACTCATTCAGAAAGAAAACCTGAACACGAGTGAAGTTTCTCTGAAGATCTGCTGTACATTTGAGCGACAGACACAGTGCAGCTCTGACATTTATTCTGATATTTCCAAAGGAAACTGTATAAAATAACATGTTTTTGAGGGAAATTGTTTCTTTAGAAAGATTAAGGAAAAAACTGTCAAAAGTGTGTAGTGAAATATCCAGATTTATGGAGGCTCAAGTACGACTCTACACGTGGACATCACCAGATGGTCAACACCGAAATCAGATTGATTACATTCTATGCAGCCAAAGATGGAGAAGCTCTATACAGTCAACAAAAACAAGACCAGGAGCTGACTGTGGCTCAGATCATGAACTCCTTATTGCCAAATTCAGACTCAAATTGAAGAAAGTAGGGAAAGCCACTAGACCATTCAGGTATGACCTAAATCAAATTCCTTATGATTATACAGTGGAAGTGAGGAATAGATTTAAGGGCCTAGATCTGATAGATAGAGTGCCTGATGAACTATGGAATGAGGTTCGTGACATTGTACGGGAGACAGGGATCAAGACCATAGGCTCAGATCATGAACTCCTTATTGCCAAATTCAGACTCAAATTGAAGAAAGTAGGGAAAGCCACTAGACCATTCAGGTATGACCTAAATCAAATTCCTTATGATTATACAGTGGAAGTGAGGAATAGATTTAAGGGCCTAGATCTGATAGATAGAGTGCCTGAAGAACTATGGAATGAGGTTCGTGACATTGTACGGGAGACAGGGATCAAGACCATTCCCATGGAAAAGAAATGCAAAAAAGCAAAATGGCTGTCTGGGGAGGCCTTACAAATAGCTGTGAAAAGAAGAGAGGCGAAAAGCAAAGGAGACAAGAAAAGATATAAGCACCTGAATGCAGAGTTCCAAAGAATAGCAAGAAGAGATAAGAAAGCCTTCTTCAGTTCCTGCAGAAGAACTCAAAAATATTGTTATGTATATTTGTTGAGGAGGAAGCAGGACCCTGCTTTATCTCTGAAGTATTGTTTCTTGACTGCTCCTCCTTGTTTCCATATTCCTTCCCTTCCCTGATAAATGGCTATTTGAATCTGCCCTTTGGAACTCAGGGAAGGTCAAAGTGGCTGAAAGAAGACTATCTCCTAGTCCTAGAAACCAGGGATATGGAAAGGCTGTGAGGCTGAGAGGACCCCACAGTGTCCTGTTCCATTTCAGTATCTTAAATTTGCACCTCTGCACTTTCTCACAACTTCCAGACAAAAAAAGGTGGAGTGGCCTCATCCAGTGGTGCAGAATTTATCTTCTGTTTTTGGAAGAAATGCTGGTGAAGAGAGGGTCCAGGATGAAAGAGAACTTCCCATCAGATGCACTGTACCTTTGGACTCATGTGACAATCTTGTGTCATCCTGAATGATGAAGCACTTCACTCTCTAAAGCTTATTAGTAAAATAAAATGTTTTTAGAAGTCTTTCTAAAATACTGAATTAAATTTTTTACACAATAGTTTCTGATGTGATTTCTTAAAATTTATTTTTTTTAAAAAGTGCAAATACGGCTGAGATAGGAGGAAAGGGGGCAGAGCACAACATCCAAAGGATGACACAGCCTTTGACAAATACAGGATACAATGAAAACTGCTTAGAGCAGATTAGGCCCAAGATGGCAGAAGATTAGGCTTCCAGTAGACCTTGAGCCTCATTCTATGCTCATTATAATCTGTTAGCTAAATGACACACTCACGTGTGCCATAACAGTTCTGAGGCCAATCATAAAAGGCCAAAACGTGGCTCAATTCCTAGAAATCCATGCCCCACCCCAAATAGTTGAAATAATCATCTCATTCATTAGTATATTCAATTACTCAGCCCATAAAAAGTAATCATGCCATACTTGGGGGCCATTGTCACATTTTGAGATGGACTGCATTCTGTCTATGGAATATGCATGTCATTAATTTAGTTACTTATTTTACTCTGGCAAGTCTTAGTTGCAGCACACAGAATCTTCCATCTTCATTTTGCCATGAAAAGTCTTAGGAGTGCACTGGGAGCGTGGAGTCTTAGTCACAGGATCGGCAGGGAAGTCCCTCATCATTATATTTTTGATATTTTTCCAAAAAAAAAAAAAAATGGAACTCTAATTCAAACATTGATTGTAGTTGCCCTGCAGTAGTCTATCACTTCACTATCACAAGTAATTTTATAGTGAAGATGTTTATAAACACATTGCTGCTGTTCAGTTGCTAAGTTCTGTTTGACTCTTTGCAACCCATGGACCTCAGCATGCTAGTACTGAAAGCATCTCTGTCCTTCACTATGTCTTGGAGTTTGCTCAAACTCTTGTCCATTGAGTCGATAATGCCATCCAACCATCTCATCCTCAGCCACCACCTTCTCATCCTACCTTGAATATTTCCCAGCATTAGGGTCTTTTACAATGAGTCAGCTATTTGCATCAGGTGGCCAAAGTATTGGAGCTTCAATTTCAGCATCAGTCCTTCCAGTGAATATTCAGGGTTGATTTCCTTTAGAATTGACTGATTTTATCTCCTTGCTGTCCAAGGGACTCTCAAGAGTCTTCTCCAGCACTGTTAGGGGAAGCACACTGACTGAAATCACCTACCCTGGCCGGGCACCATAGCAACCATTTGCATGAGTTGTTTTATGACAGCAAGTCCTGATAAGGAACAAGGAACTAATAACTACCAACCAGAAGAGTTCAGGAAAAGTCAAAAGGTGACACCATGTTTCCAACCACCTCCCAGAATCCTTCTCGCTGGCATCCATCTTGGTTGAACAAGGCATGCACCACCAGGAAAGACTCTGGCTCTGAGTCAGAATGATTGGCTAAAGACAGCCCGGAAATGAATCCCATCACCATAAAACCTGAGACTGGGAGCCAAGTGGCAGAGCAGTTCTCCTGGGTTCTTTTACCCTACTGCTCTCTCTTTGGGCACACTTTCCCAATAAAATCTCTTGCTTTGTCAGCATATGTGTCTCCTTGGACAATTCATTTCTGAGTGTTAGACAAGAGCCCTGGAAGGGGTCCCCCTTCCTGCAACAGCACCAGAATTTGAAGGCATCAACGCTTTGGAGCTCAGCCTTCTTTATGGTCCAACTCTCACATCTGTACATGACTACTGGAAAAACCATAGCTTTGACTATATGGACCTTTGTTGGCAAAGTGATGTCTCTTTTTAAAATGCTATCTAGGCTTGTCATAGCTTTTCTTCCAAGGAGCAAGTGTCTTTTAATTTCATGGCTACAGTCACCGTCTACAGTGATTTTGGAGCCCAAGAAAATATTCTGTCATTGCTTCCACTTTTTCCCCATCTATTTGCCATGAAGTGATGGGATGATCTTGGGATACCATGATCTTCATTTTTTGAATGTTGGGTATCAATCCAGCTTTTTTCACTCTCCTCTTTAAACACTCATCAAGAGGCTCTTTAGATCCTCTTTGCATTCTGCAGTTAAAGTGGTATCATCTGCATATCTGAGGCTATTGATATTTCTCCTGGTAATCTTGTTTCCCCCTGGAGAAGGAAATGGCAATCCACTCCAGTATTCTTGCCTGGAGAATCCCATGGACAGAGAAGCCTAGTGGGTTACAGTCCACGGGGTCGCAAAGAGTCGGACACGACTGAGCGACTTCACCTCACCTCAATCTTGTTTCCAGCCTGGGATTCATCCAGCCCAGCATTTTGCATGATGTACACTGTATAGACGTTAAATAAGCAGGGTAACAATATATAACCTTTTCCAATTTTGAGTCAGTCCATTGTTCCATGTAAGGTTCTAACTGTTGCTTCACAGGAGACAAGTGAGGTGGTCTCATAATCCCAACTGTTTAAGAATTTTCCATAGTTTCTTGTTATGCACACAGCCAAAGGCTTTAACATAGTCATTGAAGCAGGAGTTGATGTTTTTCTGGAATTTCCTTGCTTTTTCTATGACCCAACAGATGTTGACAATTTAACCTCTGGTTCTTCTACCTTTTCTAAATCCAGCTTGTACATCTGGAAGTTTTCGGTTCATGTACTGTTGAAGCCTAGCTTAAAGAATTTTGAGCATTACCCTGATAGCATATGAAATGAGCATAGTACCGTTTGAATATTCTTTGGCATTGCCTTTCTTTGGGATTTGAATGAAAACTGACATTTTCCAGCCCTGTGGCCATTACTGAGTTTTCCACATTTGCTGGCATATTAAGTGTAGCACTTTCACAGCATCATTTGAAATAGGATTTGAAATAACTCAGCTGGAATTCCATCACCTCCACTAGCTTTGATTGTAGTAATGCTTCCTAAGGCCCAGAATGACTTCACGCTCCAGGATGTCTGGCTCTAGGTGAGTGGCCACACTGTTGTAGTTATCCAGGTCATTAAGACCTTTTTTTGTGTAGTTTTTCTGTATTCTTGCCACCTCTTCTTAATTTCTTCTGCTTCTGTTAGGTCCTTGCTGTTTCTGTCCTTTACTGTGCCCATTTTGCATGAAATATACCCTTGGTATCTCTAACTTTCTTGAAGAGATCTGTAGTCTTCCCCGTTCTATTGTTTCCCTCTAGTTCACGTGGCCTGACCCATATGTGCAAAAACCTTGCTTGGTCATATATATAACTGAGTAGGAAACTGTTGAGTTGACATTATGCACACATTAATTTATTAAGTACTGCAAAATTTCTTCCTATTGCAATTATTACAATTTTCACTCCCATTGGCAAAGTGTAACAGCCCTGTTGCTGATTTTCCACTCTCACCACAGTTGATATTTTCAGACTTGAAAATTTTGCCAATCTAAAGGCTCAGAAATCAGAGTTCATTGTTATTATAATTTGCATCTCCCTGCTGAAGAGTACTCTTTACATTCCTATACCTTATAATCTCCAGCAGTAACATTGAAGTCAGGACAAAACAATTATCACAGAGGACACTACTGTTCACTCTGTGTTGATGAATTACCAAAAATAATATCTCTCACCCCCACTCTAGTGTCTATACCAGTCAGAATTGGGTTTTGTCACTTTCAAAGAATTCTGACATGTTATTGAATGACATGAATTAACGTGTCGACTCCCACAAATAATTTCTTGGAGATGATGTGTTACCTGAAATCAGGTTTCCAAAGATGCTGACTTTAGTGTCTTATGATGGCGCTAGTTCAGGCTGTGGTTTTGGTAGTTATGGATCAAAGTGCATGATTTCATTTCTTTCCTACTATACCTGTGCCAGAAGCTGTTGCCCACCAGCATGCCCTCACTGACTCGTTTGGGGGCGGGGCCTCGGGCTTCCTCTGCTGCCAGGGCTCAGGTGATAGTCCAGAGTGCTCAGGAACCGCCCATCAGTTTGGGAGTGGCCCTTGATGTCTGGCTAACAGGTCAGTTCCCTCTCCCTGCAGTGGGACACTCCAGGTTGTATTCAGCCCAAGCTTTCAAAGGCCCCTCTCGTAGCCCACTTGATAAAGACCTGGGCAGGCTACCTTCTGTCCCACTGAGATTTCTTGGGATCACCTCCCACATAAACCACTACTAAGTCCTGACTCAGAGTCAGCTTCTGGGAGTTTCCACTTTAAGACAAGATCTAGGTGTAGAGTTATTCCAGGAATTAGTGGCCCTTGCAGCCACTAAGTGACCTTTTGGCCACAGGTTAACAGGAAGGAGGTCAATCAGTCTAAAGGAGGATCTTTTTTAAGATTAAGTGTTAGAGAGACTGACTGGATAATTAAAAATTGTTTTAAAGAAATCCCCCTTTTTTTCTCTCTGGCTAAAAAGATAAAACATGACCTTTATAAAATTTTGAAAGGTATAGAAAATTAAAGAGAAAAAAATGTAAGTTGCTCATAATTCTACTACACAAGGATATTTTCTTTGAAAGTAGAGGATAAATTGTGGCCCCTCAAAACTTAACATTTTCATCCCCCCCACCCCCACAGTTTTATCGAGATAAAATTGACACTCAGCACTGTGTAAGTTTAAGATGCACAGCATAATTATCGATCTAAATGTACTGTGAAACATTTACCACAAAAAGTTTAGTTATCCTCCATTATCTCATATAGATAAAAAAAAAGAATAAAATGAATTTTTCCCTTGTGATGAGAACTTTTAGAATTTATTCCTTTAACAACTTTCATAAGCACCAAATAGCATGTTGACTATGGTTGTCATTTTGTATATATTACTTCTCTAGTATTTATTTATCTTATAACTGGAAATTTGTACTTTTTGACCACTTTCTTCCAATTACCCCACTCCCCATCCTCCACCTCCAGTAACCACAAATCTTATCTCTTTTTCTATAAATTTGGGTTTTGTTTGTTTTTTAGATTCTACATAATTGAGAACATTCTGTGTTTAGAATCTGGCTGTGCAGAAGGATTATGATCCTAAGATTTCTGTAAGTGTTCTATTGTTGTGTATAGATGCAGCTCGATATAAACTGCTCGTACAGCATAAGGAGGAAATGACTCTTAGCCTCTTAAGTAACATAATAGGAAACTCTAAATGTAAACAAGGCTTTCTTTATCAAGGAACGGAAATTGGTTACCAACCAGTGCTTTCAAGTTCAGACTAGCAGTTTAGAAAAAAATAGGAAGATTCAGAATGTAGCAGAGCAAATTAGGAAATGAAAATCTATAGCCTCAGCATGAAGTCTATTTAGTTTATTGCACAATTTTTCTCAAACAGCAAGGCAACAAATGGCTGGAGCAGGACAACTCTAGTTAGAAAGATTGGTTTCTGATCATAAGAAGGCATGAAATGTTGACCATCGAGTGAGGCAGAAGTGGGGTCTAGTTATATTTTTTAATAATAACAGAACACATTTTGCAAAGGTAATATACATACAGATGGATTGAGACGAGGTTTAAATCCCCTAAGAAGACAACCAAGAAGTAACAAGAATAAAAAAGAAAATATTAAATCTGTGATGCTAACAGTCCTACAATATATTAAAACTTGGGTCCAAGCCCTTTATTTAGTAGATGCTCACAGAAAGCCTAAATGAGGGTGTGAGAAAGAGAAGACAGGAAAATTTTCAAGTATGGCTTCCTGTGTAGGCAACTGAGGCTAGGTTCCACTGGGAACTTCAACAGAACAAATACAAAGCTTAGCCCAGCGCCAGTGTGGAATCCTAAGCACATAAAATGGTTGTTAGTTTAAACTGCTGAATTTTGGGGTGGTTTCTTTATGAAGAAATGAGTAACTGATACAGTGGGGAAGACTCGTGGTAGGCAAGATGGCCCCCAAAGATGTCCATGTCCTAATACCTGGGACCTATAAATATGCTGTATTACATAATGAAAGGGACTTTCTAGATGGAACCAATGCAGACTTTAAGATAGAGAGGCTATCCTGGATTATCTGGGCACAATCTAATCACACAAACCATTACAACTTTCTCCAGCAGTAGTCAGGGAGACGGGGCAGAAGGAAAAGTCAGAGAGGTTTGAAGTACAAGAAAAACTTGACCTGCTTTTGCTAGAGGTGGCCACATGGAAAGCACAAGAAGTAATGCAAGAAGTCCTGAAGGAGCAAAGACTGGCCTTTGCCTGACACCAGAAAGGAAGCTGAGAACCCAGTCTTACAATCCTAGGACCTAAATTAAGCCAACAGCTTAAATGGCCTTGAAAGGTGATCTGTCCCTAGACCTTCCAGAAGGAAATGAAGGCCTGCCATCACTTTGATTGTAGCTTTGTGAGACATTGGGCAGAGGACTCAACTGAGCCATGTTGTACCCAGATTTCTGACCTGCAAATTCAGTTCAGTTCAATTCAGTCACTCAGTCGTCTCCGACTCTTTGAGACCCCATGAATCACAGCACGCCAGGCCTCCCTGTCCATCACCAACTCCCGGAGTTTACTCAGACTCACGTCCATACACTGTTTCCACTGTTTCCCCATCTATTTCCCATGGAGTGATGGGACCAGATGCCATGATCTTCATTTTCTGAATGTTGAGCTTTAGGCCAACTTTTTCACTCTCCACTTTCACTTTCATCAAGAGGCTTTTTAGTTCCTCTTCACTTTCTGCCATAAGTGGTGTCATCTGCATATCTGAGGACCTACAGAATTGGGAGATTATAAATGGTGGTTGTTTTGTTTATTAATGTTGTGGTGATTTGTCACAGCAGCAGTAGAAAACCTGCACCTGCTTTGCAAACTGACTACTGCAATGTGAGTAATGTGACCACTAAGAGTGTGCCCCAAGCAATGGGCAGAGTCAACCAACTATGGAGGAAAGCACAGAAGAAGACGTGGAGGAGGAGGAAGTTGAGGCGGGCTTTGAAGGAGCACCATCTTAGGTGAGATTCCAAACCTGAGACAAGGATTTGAGAGAAAGTAGAGAAATATCAATAACCTCAGATGTAGATGACACCACCCTTATGGCAGAAAGTGAAGAGGAGCTCAAAAGCCTCTTGATGAAAGTGAAAGAGGAGAGTGAAAAAGTTGGCTTAAAGCTCAACATTCAGAAAACAAAGATCATGGCATCGGGTCCCATCACTTCATGGGAAATAGATGGGGAAACAGTGGAAACAGTGCCAGACTTTATTTTTGGGGGCTCCAAAATCACTGCAGATGGTAACTGCATCCATGAAATTAAAAGACACTCCTTGGAAGGAAAGTTATGACCAACCTAGATAGCATATTAAAAAGCAGAGACATTACTTTGCCAACAAAGGTCCGTCTAGTCAAGGCTATGGTTTTTCCAGTGGTCATGTATAGATGTGAGAGTGGGACTGTGAAGAAAGCTGAGTGCTGAAGAATTGATGCTTTTGAACTGTGGTGTTGGAGAAGACTCTTGAGAGTCCCTTGGACTGCAAGGAGATCCAACCTGTCCATCCTAAAGGAGATCAGTCCTGGGTGTTCACTGGAAGGACTGATGCTAAAGCTGAAACTCCAATACTTTGGCCACCTCATGTGGAGAGCTGACTCACTGAAAACGACCCTGATGCTGGGAGGGATTGGGGGCAGGAGGAGAAGGGGACGACAGAGGATGAGATGGCTGGATGACTCGATGGACACGAGTTTGAGTGAACTCCAGGAGTTGGTGATGGACAGGGAGGCCTGGCGTGCTGCAATTCACGAAGTTAGATTTTGATATTTAATACATTAATAAATAAGTGTATATGTCAAACATCTGTTAATTTTTAAATTTATTTGATAAATGTTCATCAGTATAATTGGTTTCTTTTGAATCCCTATGTTTTTTATTTTATGAATTTAACATTCCACACTGAGTTTGGACTTAGTAACAATTTGAAGTTGTTTCAAACATACTTTTAACTGAAATCTCAAGCAGTTGATCCTCTTCTAACATAGACAAAGTCAATGGACCTGGCTTATTCACAAATGGGTCACAGATCCATTCCTTCCCATTCCTTCCCAGTTTGGCTAGGAAGTAATGCTTACACTCTTGAAAGCTGAGATAGGTGATCATGTACTAGCTGGGAGAAAGAAGGCCCTGGCTCATGGCCCTCTGCTAATGTTTGAAACATGTCAAAAATCCCAAAATTCACTTGTCACCCTATAATTCCAGTTTGGCTTTGAATGCAGCCACTTTATCTGCCCACTTGAACACAGTTGTCATTCTCCCCTAAAGAGAGAGAGTCAGTTCACAGAGTAGGTGAAATCGTCGTACAAGTAAGCAAGTTTTATGACCCATTCTGTGCCTGAAATGTGCTCCCAGTGGTGACTGTTTCTAAAAGAAATTTATTTATTATGGAGTGGCTCTCATAACTCAAAAACTCTGGTCAGTGATCTACCTTTAGAAAGCCATCTTATTTCTGTATATGAGAAGATGTGTGCTCTGCATCTGTCTCCTCACAGAGCTGCACAAATAGACGTGAGTTAGTTCAGTTCAGTTCAGTCGCTCAGTCGTGTCTGACTCTTCGCGACCCCATAAATTGCAGCACGCCAGGCCTCCTTGTCCATCACCAACTCATGGAGTTCACTCAAACTCACATCCATCGAGTTGGTGACGCCATCCAGCCATCTCATCCTCTGTCGTCCCCTTCTCCTCCTGTCCCCAATCCCTCTCATCATCAGGGTCTTTTCTGCTGAGTCAACTCTTTGCATGAGGTGGCCAAAGTACTGGAGTTTCAGCTTTAGCATCATTCCTTCCAAAGAACACCCAGAACTGATCTCCTTTAGAATGGACTGGTTGGATCCCCTTGCAGTCCAGGGGACTCTCAAGAGTCTTCTCCAGCACCACAGTTCAAAAGCATCAATTCTTCGGTGCTCAGCTTTCTTCACAATCCAACTCTCACATCCATACATGACTACTGGAAAAACTGTAGCCTTACTAGACGGACCTTTGTTGGCAAAGTAATGTCTCTGCTTTTAAGGGTCAGTTAATAACTGACCAGTTCAGTTTTCTGATGTGTAATCATTTAAAGTCTTGAGTAGTTCTGCCACTGTGGTGTTGGTTGGCAAAAAAAAGTGCACATAATATATCCTTATGCACATTCCCCTGAAAAATATATCACACAAATCAAGCATTGCCTTGTCAACATTGTTAAACTTATCAACCTGGATCTCATACCATGTGTGGATATGTGCTTAGTCACATCCAACTCTTTGTGACTCCATGGATTGTAATCTTCCAGGCTCCTCTGTCCACGGGATTCTGCAGGAAAGAACAGTGGAGTGGGTTGCCATTTCCTACTCCAAAGTATCCTCCCAATCCAGAGATTGAACCTGAGTCTCCTGAGTCTCCTACATTGGCAGCAGGGTTCTGCACCACCTAGGAAGCCCAGATCACATATCATAGTGACTTATTAATCCTCTCGAACAGTTGTGCCTCAATATCCTCTGCTATTTCATCCATTCATCTAGTTATGGTGCTAGCTGAAAGAGGAACATATGCCACCTTTTGAACTGCATCCTCTCCTAAAAGCTCATGATGCATGTCCTTAGCAGCAGGGAGGATCAACTCCTCACCATTAGTAAAGGGCTTCTTAGCTTTAACATTGCTGCTAGCCGCTAAGAATGATGCTCTCAGTGCAAACACATTTGATGAAGTGGTGGCCTTCAATAATTGCTTCTGGTTTTCATGTTCATGTTTTTTTTTAAAAAAAACTCCTAAGGCTTATCTTTTAATGCAGAGTGCTTAGTTTTCATGAAGTGAAGCAGTTTTGAAAATTTCATGGCTTTGTTGGATAGCTAGTTGCCACATATTATACAAAGCAAGCTTGGAGAATATGAATCACCTGTTGCAATGAACCCATAATTTAAGTAGGACTCTGTATTTCTTTTAAATGCAGCTTTCTTTTTGTTGGCAGTCTTAGAGTCTTCTGCTGCTTCTTCTCTGCTCTTTTTTCAAAGAAGCTCTACAGAAACATTTGTTTTTTACTCATTTTGGCTAGGGTTAGCTTGTGGGCTTACCAAAATTGTGACTGAGACAAGTGTGCAGTGTGAGAAACAGGCACAGATGGAAGTAGTAAATAAAATAATAGGCCACAGAAGGACTAAAATAGGTGTGGGATTATGACTTAAAGACTGCCACCAGATGCAGCTGTATAATCGAAGTACATTAACTCACTTGCCACTATCAAGCCTGCCAACAGATGCAGCTTAATTGTCACTTGCCACTCACTGATAGGGTTTTGATATGAGTCTGCAAGCAGTTGATTTACTGCGGTCTTTGTACAGTCAAACCTCTCTGCTAGTGATAATCTGTATTTGCAGCCAGTCCCCAATCCTAACATCACCTCTTCAGCTCCACCTCAGATCATCAGGCATTAGATTCTCATAAGGAGCACATAACCTAGATCCCTCACATGCACAGCTCACAGTAGAGATCATATTCCTATGAGAATCTAATGCTACTGTTAATCTGACAGGAGGCAGAGCTCAAGTGATGGGAGATGATGTGCATCTAATGGGGAATGGGGTCAAAGGTTAAAGGTCACATCCTCCATTGTCCAGTGGATCACTTCTGATGTGCTTTCTCTTTTTCTTCAGAAGGTCTCAGTGAGGCTGAGCCTCTGTTGCCCATAGTGGCAACGGGCTCAGTAACACCCTTGTGCTGGCTTTTTTCCTTCCTAGATTCATTCTCCCCATTCCTCACTTCTGCTTCCAGGAATCACCTCTCAGATAGATGACCTGCATGCATGTCTTTCTCTCAAATTTTGCTTTTTGGGGTAAGCTAACAAAGGCAGCGCTCATCACTGAGATTTTATGGAGAGTTGGTGACACAGGTTTCTGCAGGGTGGAACGCTGCCAGCATAAACCAGTACAGCTTGTTTACAGGCATCTGTTTTGACTGGCTGGCATCCATTTGCTTGAGTGGTGCCTGTGCCACCCAGGTTATCCCCTACTAATGAAGTCCGAGTCATCACCATGACATAAGTGACCGTCCCTGACATTTCCTTCTTGGCTGGTTATGAGGTTTCAGTTTAAGACATGCGGGTAGGGAATATAAATAGCTTAAGACGAAATTCTATTGGGCCATGTACTGAAAGGTCTCGGTTCTAAAAATGAGGAGAAAAGGTTATCTGAGGTTATCTGACAGCCGAGGAGATGAACGTGTAGATCCTGAAGAGGGGGTCTAGGTAAAGCCGGTCCAATAGAATCACCCTGTACTACTGCCCCCCTGGGCTCTCAAAGGCACTCACATTCCCACCCCCAACTTCAGCAAGAGCTGAAGAGCTGCTTTTTACCTTACAGGTGCTGAGGACTGACTAAAAATGGAAAGTAAAAAACAAATTTGCATTTCAGTAAATTACCCTGGTCCAGGAGTGGAGTGTTTTAAAGCCTTCAAGACATTTTCACAGACGTGGTTTTATTTGATCTTCACATTAATGTTAACATTAGTAATTCACATTAAATAGGGTGGAGTAGTTCATTAGAAAAGACCCTTATGCTGGGAAAGACTGAAGGCAGGAGGAGAATGGGATGACAGAGGATGAGATGGTTGGATGTCATGATTAACTCAATGGACATGAATTTGAACAGAGTCCAGGAGATGGTGAAGAACAGGGAAGCCTAGCATGCTGTAGTCCATGGGGTCACAAGGAGTCAGACACGACTGAGCAACTGAACAACAACAATATCTAAAGGGGTTAAGAGGGCAGAATGGGGGGCGGGGCACTGGATATTCTTTCCTGGATGTTGTGGGCTGGACCCTTATAGGTGAACCCTAACATAAAACATAAAAACCCTTAAGTGAGAAGTCCATATATGGATGTTCTGAATGATTCTTGTATGAGGTCTGACGATTATGGAAAGAGTTGAATTAGACTGGTCACTCTGCAAAGCCATCTTTGAGATGTTTCCAGGACCAGCTTCCACAGCCACCACTTTGTGCATCTTGTCAGCAGAGTTTCCGACCTGCCTGGGATTCCCTGTGTGCACCGCTAGCTCCAAGGTCACTGAAAGGAGAAAGAGTTGTAGATGAGGCAGAGAATGAGACACCCCTGCTAATGGTCTGCTAACGAGGGAAATGGAGCAGGAGGTGGACTGAAGGAAGAAGAAGATGGCCATGGTGAGGACCAGTACGGAGATGAAGGTAAGGAGGCTGGGGCAACTATGGCAACTGGGTGATGAGGTTGACCCCATTGAGGACGACTAGATGAAAACAAAGGAAAAGTTGGGAGAGAGTCAGAGACAGAGAAAAGAGAAAGGCTACTGTGACCCATTTCCCCAGTCACTTTCCACCTGTGTCTCAGTATCTAAACGTGATCACTGTCAGGGAGGAGGAGGTTTCCAAACCCCTTTACTTTTCTTGAGTTCTTGTGGACCAATAACAAAATCAACACGAGATAGGTTAATAGAAGAAAAGGAAATACATTTTAATTCATGTGCATGAAGTTTCCATAGAAATGGTACCTAAGAAGTGGCTACAGCAGCCAGTTTTTATACTTTTCAACAGAGAAACAATGAATTTGTGAGGAATTGACAGGACAGAGAAACTTAGGTTTTGGGTACTTAGTTGGTGAATAATCAAATCAGAGTTTGGGCTTGGGGTAATTTAGTAATTAAAGAAGTAGCAAGGTTTTTTTGCACAGGCTCTCAGCCCTGAATTCCCCATCACTGACAATAAGGCTGTCCTTCTACTTCCAGATCCAGGAAGCACAGCATTCACATGAGATTTCTTTTCTGCTTTTCAGGGAGACAGAGAAGATTCAGTGTTTCCTTATTGCAACGACTACTTCTCAAGTAATTTCAACGCAAAATTTTCAGGATATTGTGGCATATTTAGGGGTGGCCACCCTCAGCTCCAACGTCACCTTGGAGTAAATTCTCGCCTGTCTGACCGCTATTGACAGGGCCACCTGCCAATAGTGACACATGCTATCTGCCACCCAACCAAAACCACAACATGAATTTGCAACAAGGGAGGAAAAAAGGACTGAAAGTTCCAAGGCTCTGCTTTTTTCCTTAAAAGTAGTTTGAAAAGCTGAGTAATATTCCATTGTATATATGTACCACGATTTCTGTATCCATTCATTTGTAATTGGACATCCAGGTTGCTTCCACATCCTAGTTATTGTAAAAAGTGCTGCAACAAGAACATTGGGGTACATGTATCTCACACAGGGAGCTCAACCCAGTGCTATGTGACAACCTAGAGGGGTGGGATGGAATGGGAGAGGGAGCGAGGTTCAGGAGGGCGGGGATTATGTATACCTGTGGCTGATTCATGTTGCTCTATGGCAGAAACCAGCACAATATTGTGAAGCAATTATTCTCCAATAATTTTTTAAGTTTGAAAAGGATTTTTTTTTTTTGGTATTTTAAATTTACACTTTATGTTTGTATTAGGTGTCAGCTTTCTTTAATCATCTTGGATCACCAAACAAGGCTTCAAAGCGTTTTCTGTCTTACTTCTGACTTTACTTGTGGTGTGACCGTGTTCATTATAACCTCAAAGAAGAAAACAAATCTTATTCTGAGCATTCATTAACTTTTTGTATGTATGTTCTGGGGACCCATTTGGATCCCCAGAGTTAGTATAAAGATTTTGAGCTGAAGACATCTAAGATTAAACAGATGCAGAAAAAAGCTTCGTCAGGCTTCTCTTATCTGACTAAAAGCAGTAATGTCTGGGAAATGAGGTTATCATAAATCCCCTGGTGTGCGACAGGGGAGTTTTGTGGCTTTGAAGAAGACAGAAAGACCTCTTATATCTGTACAGATAAACATTATCCCAAACTTATCTCCCATCTCTTCTAAAAATCCATGTGTCTTCCCTAAAGAGAAGTAATTTCTCCTTTCTTCCTTTCCCCTACTAAGTTAGATATATAAGCCTTTAATTTTAACCATTTCTTTTGTTGGCTCCTGTATGCATACAAGTTGAACTTTTTTTCATCATGTCATCTAGTTTTTGCCAGTTTAATTCCTAGTCCCTAGGTACTGAATGTAAGAGAGTAGAAGTTTTTCTCCCCTACAGTGTATTTAGCTGAACTATAAGTAGTATAATATTTGTATAAATGTTTTAAAAGGCCAATGATGAAATTCTCTAGTGTTCTCTTTTTAATTTATTTGTTTGGCTTGTTTGATGTAAGTGTGAGATAATGTTGCCTAACAATTGGCTGAAATTTTACTTTGCTCAGTTGTTCTAACAACAACAGCAACAAATAACAGATAAATAATTACAGTATGCCCACTGTGTGGTAGGCATCATTCTAAACCCTTTAGAGATATCAATTCATAACAACTCCATGATGTATACAGATGAAAAAGTGGAGGCATAGAGAGGTCAAGTAACTCACCCAAGGTGACCCAGCCAGGAGGCATCTCCATGGTTACTTGAAAAATCATGACCTTATCTAGAAGCACCTCAGAACTAGCCCCAAGGATATTAGAGATCCTTGGGTCTTAAAACCCAAGAAACCTCTTTTCTTTCCATTGTGACCTTCCCAAACTGGAGATGTACAATCTTTTCTGTAGTTCTGTTTTTGAAAACATTTTCTTACTCTAGGTTTAAGGAGAAAGCACATTTTCTCTTCCTCTTTCAATTTCAGGTTAATCCCTTGGCTGTAGTATTTCCTCATAAGCACATTCTCTTCCTTAACAACCTGTCTGTTTTTGTTATGCCTCTATTTCTTGCTCTGAGAGTATTTTAGAGAGTGTTTTACTTGTTTTGCAACTGGTTTACCTGTGAAGGCAGGCAGGCCTGAAGTGGGCCAGAACACCACTGCAAAGGCATTTGGTGCTTGGAGTCAAACTATTTTGAGCACAGGTTGTGAACTGAATAGAGTTGTGAACTGAACAGCTATCTCATTCTTCACTTCTCCCTTGGAGCACAGAGAATAGCCGTTAAATTGCACTGCAATGACTAAGCATGTGAAACCAAGTCCCACCAAAGTCCAGTTCCCTTGTGGTTGTTCAGTCGCTCAGTCGTGTACGACTCTTTGCACCCTCATGGACTGCAGCATGCCAGGTTTCCCTGTCCATCACAAATTCCCAGAGCTTGCTCAGACTCATGTCCATTGAGCCAATCATGACATCCAACGATCTCATCCTCTGTCGTCCCCTTCTCCTCCTGCCTTCAGTCTTTCCCAGCATCAGGGTCTTTTCTAATGAGTTGGCTCTTCTTTGACTACTCTTCAGGTGGCCAAAGTATTACAGCTTCAGCTTCCGCATCAGTCCTTCCAGTGAATATTCAGGACTGATTTCCTTTAGGATTGACTAGTTTGATCTCCTTGCAGTCCCAGGGACTCTCAAGAGTCTTCTCCAACACCAACACCAATTCTTTGGTGCTCTGCCTTCTTTATGGTCCAACTCTCACATTTGTACATGACTACTGGAAAAACCATAGCTTTGACTATACAGTCTTTTGCTGGCAAAGTAATGTCTCTGCCTTTTAATATGTTATCTGGTTTGTCATAGCTTTTCTTCCAAGGAGCAAACATCTTTTAATTTCATGGCTGTAGTCACCATCTCCAGTGCTTTTGGAGCCCAAGAAAATACATCTGTTACTGTTTCCATTGTTTCCTCATCTATTTGTTATGAAGTGATGGGATCGGATGCCATGATCTTCATTTTTTGAATGTTGAGCTTTAAGCCAGCTTTTTCACACTCCTCTTTCACCTTCATTAAAAGGCTCTTTAGTTCCTCTTTGCTTTCTGCCATTAGGGTGGTGTCTTCTGCATATCTGGTGTTATTGATATTTCTCCCCACAATCTTGATTCCAACTTGTGCTTCTTAAAGCCTGGTATTTTTCATGATGTACTCTGCAAATAAGGGGCTTCCCTGGTGGCTCAGATGTTAAAGCGTCTGCCTGCAATGCGGGAGACCTGGGTTCAATCCCTGGGTCGGGAAGATCCCCTGGAGAAGGAAATGGCAACCCACTCCAGTATTCTTGCTTGGAGAATCCCATGGATTGAGGAGCTTGTTGGGCTACAGTCCACGGGGTTGCAAAGAGTCGGATACGACTGAGCGACTTCACTCACTCACTCACTCTGCAAATAAGTTAAATAAGCAGGTGACAATATACAGCTTTGATGCACTCCTTTCCCAATTTGAACCAGTCCATTGTTCCATGAGTTTATGATTAATCTCTCTACCCCAAACTGTGTTCTCTCTTTGTCCCTTCTAACTTCAATCCTATACTAACTGGATACTAATAAACCAGTCAGATGACTAAAATTGCTATTGTCAATAACATATTTAATGTACTAAAATTGCTATTATAGATACCAATTATTAACATACAAACTCAGTTTGTCTCCAGGGCAAGATGAGTTAATGGATCCCTGAGCCTTGGCTGACCACTTGGCCTGAGAATGGAAAGCCAGAGATATCCTGACTTCTAAATCTTGATTAAGAAATGTCACAAGAAAATTATTCATCCTAGCCTCTTTGCTTCTTCCTTTTTAAACGCTTCCTAACTCAAAGACCACATTAGCGTGGATCTGAGCCTTGTTTCCTACTCCCTTGTTTGGTATCTTGCAAATAAACTCTGTGCTTTCCTTCACCATAACACCCATAACACCCAGATTGCCTTTGCTACTTGGGGAACCAGAGTGGAGGAGTTCAGTAACATGTGGGCTGGTGAACTCTCCAAAGTACGGCAGGCTATTCTGAGAGTCCTGGAGGAGGGGATGTTGGGTTTCACAGCTTTACTTGTCAAATTAATACTTCACAGGCGATCACTAGGCTCTCTGCCAAGCTCCGCACTGGGCACTCAGCTACAATCTGAACTTCTATGTACTCATGTATGAATGTATACAGTCAGTCAACTTATTCCATTCAGGAAACACCTTTGTGTCCGAAACTGCCTGGCATTTGGAAAAATAAAGATAGATAAGGCTGGTGGCTTGTCCTGAGGAATTTATAGCCAAAAAAGGAAGACAGATAAAGTAACAGGTAGGAAACTGATGCAGTAAGACTGAATCTTCCATAAAACCCAAAGTTAAATAAACCTTTGCGTCCCTCTTTATGGTGCTGCTTATCTGTTGCTAAAAGTCTCGGCTAAATGATTTTCCTGATAATAACTCATCATTCTTTCTTTCTTTCTTAATGAAGTGTTAGTACAGTTGCCTTTCCCCCTTATGGTTAGCATTATTTGGAAACAGGTGAATCACAAAGGGGGAGAGAAAGAGATATTAATATAACAGCATACTGATTGGCAAGTAAATAGAGATTCTTTCTCCAAACTCCAAGAAGTTTCCCAGAATGAAAAAAGTTCCATTGTTATCATCATGGTAATTTTACCACATCAGTATGTTCATTGACCTAGAGTCTCCGGTGGATTTTCCTGGTGATGCAGCTGCAGTGGAGGATCTTCATTCTTCAGTAATCTAAAACTCAACTCTAGCTTTCCTTTCAGAACAGAGAATGGATTCCAGGGATGTCACATCACTGACATTTCTACTGCTTCAACCTGGAAACTTCATTATTGGAGACAATGGAAGGAGATTTTTGTCTAAGCTGCAACTTCTACAGTAAAAATACTGTGGAGCCTTCCTCTGAATAATTCAAAAACTTTACCAAGACAGAGCAAACTGCAAAGGGAAAATACATTCACCTGTCATCAGGAGGATTTAAAGGAGCTTGGGCCAATTTTTATTCCACCTGCATCAAGTGGAACTGTATTAGCCTTCACTCTTTTGTTGGCAGGGAGAAGAAGGTTTTGCCATCAGATGTTTTTCCAGAGGAGAATTAGTTGTATGCCTCAGGAAACCATAATGATCAAGTTAAAGGTTTTTATCATTAAGCTATAGAAAAGAAGAGGCATAAAAGGGCATTCGATATGGTAAAATGAGTTAAAGTCCATGTGTTAAATATACCTACAGTTGTTTCAAGGATTAAAGAAGTTAAACTTCCAGGCCTTAGTGTCTGCTCGTAGGAAATATTATGTGTTAGCTATGTTTATCCCTAGTGTATCCTTCTATATTAAGTCTCCCACGGTTGCTGTGCCAGATTACCACCAGTTTGGTGGCTTACAACAACAAAAACTTATTATCTTAGAGTGCTGCATGTCAGAATTGTTAAAAGATAAACTGAGGCATGTTAGAAAATTTAAAAGTTTATTTGAGCAAGAATAAGTTCGAATTAGCACCAAACCGGAAGTGGTTAGGGGCGCTGCCATGACAGGGGCTAGGAGAAAGACTTTCATAGAGAAAAGGTGAAAGTAAAGCAAGGAGATGATCTGATTAGTTGAGCTTAAGTGATTGCTTTAATTGGGAAAAACTAGCTGGCTGGCTGTGATATGTTGTCCTTAGATTTTGATTTCTTAACCAGGAGTCATTTACAGCAGTAAGTTTTGGTCTGCTTAGGTAGGGTGCTAAAGTATGGGAGGCAGCCTGTATAACGCCTCCTTGCTTAATTAAAACGGGTCAGCAGGGCTACATTCCTCTCCTCTGGATGTCCTAGGGGAGCTCACATTTCTTTGCCTTTTCCAGGTTCTAGAGACTGTCTTCAATCCTTGGCTCATGGCCCCGTATCACTTGATCTTCTGTTCCCATCATCACACCTCCTTTCTGATTCTAATCCCCTCTTCCCTCTTACAAGACCCTTGCGATGACACTGGACCCACTTGGAAAATGAAGGATAATCTTTCCATTTCAAGATTCTTAATTTAATCCCACCTGTGAAGTCCCTTTTTTCCATGTAATGTAACATACTCACAGGTCCTGAGGACTAGGATGTAAACATCTTGGGAGAGGGCCTTACTCAGTTTACCACACCTTCCCTCAGCTTCCCCACTCGATTCTGGCTATAGTGATGGTGGCTTCCATGGCTTAGAGCATGCTGTGTGTGGGCCCTGGTGGGTATTAGAGACAGGAAGCACAGCTGGGTGTAGGAGATGCTGCGTGTGCTCCGCTCACATCCCTTCACACTTATCTGCAGCAGAGTTCCAACTGCCCACACTTACATTACCTTCCCAAGGGTGTTCTCTGGCTGCCAGAGTCTGTCTTTCCATGTGGAAGGAGGGGGACAGAACACAAGTGCCAAGGAATCAGTGTTCCCCTGGCCCCAGGCAGCCCTCAGTCAATGTCTGATAAAGACCCAATCCCTTTGCCTTGTGATTGGGTAAACCCTTAGGGGTGTGTCCTGCATGGCCTCTCAGAGTCCCCAGTGAAGTCAAGCTCCAGTTGTCTCAAGTGGTGACATATTGATAAAACACTGTAGGTGAGCACAACCTGCCACCCTAAAGTGTCTCTTTGGTGTGGGATTATTTCAAACTGACAACAATCAACATGCCTCAAAAGACCTGAGAAGAAACTTTCCCTCTAATTGCCTTGAAAATTTTTTGATAGAGGGCTTATTCTGGGACTAGAGCTATCTCTGGAGATCTCTGCAAAGAATACAGACAGGGTGTTGTAGGGGAACAGGGCTTTGAGATCAGAGTCTACTCTGTCCATTGTCTCTGCCTGGCCCAGCAAATGTTTATTTACCAAACGTTTGCTTTTCCTTCTTCATGAATTGCCTTCCTCTCCTTTGAAGGCCCAACCCACTGTCTAAACATCCTCTTTTGTTTTTGGCTGAAGATGGTATTTAAGGTGAGGGCTTCAGCCATTTTGGTTTTTCTGTGTCTCTCTCATGTAAAAGCGTTATCAAACTTTTGTTTGATTTTCTCCTGTTAATCTCTTTCATGTTAATTTAATTCTTAACCTAGCCAGAAGAACATAGAAGGTAGAGGAAAATATCTTCCTCTCCAACAACACCTTCTCCAATTTTGTCTGCTTTCCCTTTCTGATATAATTTTCTCCCCTCCCCTGTAAGTATTTCCTGGACCATCAGCCAAGTAAACTACTTGCACTTGAATTTTGGCCTCGAATCTGCTTCCAATGAACCCAAACCAGGACAAAGGAACAATTAAGTAATTTGCCCAAAGTCCCTTACTACTAAGTGACAGGGGAAGGATTTGAACCTTGCTCTAACTGGAAAGTTTGTTGCTTCTCTTAACTGGTTTGTTGCTCACTGTATCTGAGGGAGATGATTGACCCAAGAGGTAACCAAGCTAGAAGTTGTCTCTTTTCAAGCACTCGATTTGAAAGAAGAGATGCTCAGGGTTGGGGGAAGGCTGCAACTCAGTCATCTGTGATCCTATGAAGCTGAGGTGCTGTGTGTCTCAGGCTGCAGCGGCCTGTTGCGCCCTGAGTACCTGCGGGTGTCACACACAGGGTCATGGGTCAGGTGGGAGTACTTGGACTTGTGTTATTATTAATCGACTTTAATTCATCTGCAGGACATAGTGCAAGGAACTGGCTTACGAAAACATGTACACATGTACTTTCTCAGTACACACATGTGCCTAGGGTAGGACACATCAGGATGTGGACCTGTGGGAGGAAACTTTCCTTTAAGTCTCCACTAAGAGGTAGCTCTCCTAGAATGTGGCTTTCAGTCCATAAACTGCCTGCCCTATGGGAGAAACAAGAGAAACCAATGGGCTATTTCTCTCTCAATCTCTTTCTCTTTTTTTCAGCCCTGAAAGGCTAAAACTGACATAATTTTACATCTGATTTCATCAGGACAAAAAGTCACGCAGGAGGTCAAGACTGATTTTACTGAAGTCTTTCCATTCCTAAGAGCTGTTCCTTCAGGAAAAACCTTGCCTTGTGCGATTTATGTGTTTATTCTGTATTCAAACTCTTTATTCTCTAGAGAAGAAACTTTTGAAAAACCAAGGGTTACATTAGCATTCAGAATATGAGAAAAAGAAGGGTCTCATTCAGAATACGGCAAAGCTGCTGATTCACGGAAGATCTAACTGGCACATCCCACTGAGTGTCAGGTGCCGCTTGGTTCAAATGCTGGTTTTGTAACTGACTCACAGTGTAGAACCTTAGATGATCAGCTTAACCTCTCTATCAGTTACCTGATCAGTGAAACAAAGATGATGTTACAGTCGTTGAATCCTTGCTGGAAAGCCTGCAGAATGGTCTGCCTTGGCTTTATTCAGCACTAACTTGGTGGGTTAACCATCTCCTGCACCGTTTCAAGAAGCCCAGAAAATACGAAGGTTTAAGAAATTGACACATTATTAGTTTTTTCTCTCCTTCATCCCTTAATTCTGCATTTCTCTTCAATTACTGGCTTATAATCTATGGGCACTGAATCTACCATAACTTTGTCTTGTATTATGTGTGTGTATGGTAAATTGCTTCAGTCACGTCCAGCTCTTTGCAACCCCATGGACTGTAGACCACCAGGTTCCTCTGTCCACGAGATTCTCCAGGCAAGAATACTGGAGTGAGTTGCATGCTCTCCTCCAGGGGATCTTCCCAACCCAGGGATCAAACCTGCATGTGTCTCTTCTGTCTCCTGCATTGGCAGGTGGGTTCTTTACCACTAGCACCACCTGGGAAGCCCATATTGTATTATCTATAATACTAAATGTTATATTACTAATGCTATGTGTAGTTAGTTGTACAGCATTTATTACAAAATTATAATACAATTTTATTCAGAGTATGGTTGAATCAAACTACTGTTGTTAACAATTTGGTAATAGCAGTATCAGAGGGTGACGACAAAGGGACGTATAGTCAATGTCACATGACCTGGCCAAACTCTTCTTAACTTCTTTTAAGAACAAAATCTTTTAATCACAAAAGTGATTCGCACACTGTAATTCAATCAATAAGTTATGCTCAGAAAAGATGAACAAATCTAACTTTATCCTGAATTAAGTAAAAATATCTTGCACAATTTTTCTAAAAATTGTTGACTTCATCTTGAATGAAGAGTTTGGGACTAAATCTTTTCCTCACTAGAAAAATTTTAAAGGACTTGTTTGAGAAAAGGGAACAATGCAGGAAATGTTGCTGAATAAATCACCTTGCCACCTCTTCTCTAGCTATAGTTTCACAGGGAATCCTTAAACTTAAATATCAGAACTTTTGTCTAGAAAAACAGGGATGTCAGGGGATGGCGAAGGTGGGGAAAAGACAAAAAAAGAGGGAACGGCTATGAAGCCAACTGTCCTGTAGCTGCTGAGGGAAGCTCCAGAAGGCATGGGAATTGGAGATACCCTTGTCTTCTGTGGTTGAGCTGCAAGAAGAGCTCGTTCCTTTCTCTGCATCAGATGATATTTTCCTGGAGTCAGCTCAGTACAGTTATTTTAAATTGCAGAACATGCAGATTTTAGGAGCACAAGCATCTGTTGTGCACAGGCTACAATGCTGCTGCCTTTCCTGAAAACAGAGGGGGCTTTTCAGCTTTCTCACCATCTGCTGCAGGTGTTCTTTCGGCAGTCTCACTCACCGATGAGGCAGATAAAGCAGAAGTCACGTTGTAAGTAAATCAATTATTTGATCTGTATTAGCGAGGCAACCCAAGTCATTCAAGGTTAGTCTATAAAAATAGAACCCTCTAGTAATGTGATCAGCGTGGAACAAGGGCCGTGCATCAGAGAAGGGAAGACAGAGGGAAAAATACACCTCTGGCTGGCAAACCTGCAGGGCCTTCCAGGAATACGCAGACAACAGCCTCAGAAATGCTACTGATATCTGGAGTCAGCTCTCCCCAAAGGCCCCAGTGTTCCTTGGTTCTCGACTGCTCTTTTTGTGTTCACATATTTCTGAACACAAGTTGAATAGAATCCCTTTAGTTAATATGGGGACATGAGTTCCAGTCTGCAGACAGCAATGAAGAACTGTCATCTAGAGGAAAGAAGGGAGTCCTAGCCAGGGTGGCTTTATGACTCCTCTCGTGTTAGTCCCTCCATCTCTGGTTTATGTGCAGGAATAGTAGAGGTGACAGCAAATAACATTTTCAACTGCTTGAATGTTATGATTCTTCTCCCTTCTAGAGGAATGAAAGTGAAAGTGAAAGTGAAAGTTAAGTCGCTCAGTCGTATCCGACTCTTTGCGACCCTGTGGACTGTAGCCCACCAGGCTCCTCCATCCATGGGATTCTCCAGGCAATAATACTGGAGTGGGTTGCCATTTCCTTCTCCAGGGGATCTTCCCGACCCAGGGATTGAACCCAGGCAGACGCTTTAACCTCTGAGCCACCAGAGGAATATAGTGTCTTTAATAAAACCCAGTAAAATAACTGTAGACTAAACGTGAAGATACAAATACAGGAACATTATAATAGCACACAGGAAAACCTTTCTCTGTCTATGATTCTACCTCTTCTGGGAGAGGGCAGGAGTAATTAGGATGAACTCACAAACCCAGCTACCCAACAGTATGCACTGCTGCTAAGTTGCTTCAGTCGTGTTTGACTTGGTGCGACCCCATAGACGGCAGCCCACCAGGCTCCCGCGTCCCTGGGATTCTCCAGGCAAGAACACTGGAGTGGGTTGCCATTGTCTTCTCCAACAGTATGCACTATTACCTCCTAATCTCACCCTCACTGTGGTTTCCTGGGCTTTAATCTGTTTCAGGTCAAGAAGCAACAGCTAGAACCAGACAAGAAACAATGGACAGGTTCCAAATTGGGAAGGGCCAAGGGCCATCAAGGCCATATATTGTCACCTGCTTATTTAACTTATACACAGAGTACATCATGAAAAATGCCAAGCTGGATGAAGCACAAGCTGGAATCAAGATTGCAAGGAGAAATATTAGTAACCTCAGATATGCAGATGACACCACCCTTATGGTAGAAAGTGAAGAGGAACTAGAGCTTCTTGATGGAAGTGAAAGAAGAGAGTGAAAAAACTCAACATTCAAGGAACTAAGATCATGGCATCTGTTCCCATCACTTCATGGTAAATAGATGGGGAAACAATGGAAACAGTGACAGGCTTTATTATCTTGGGCTCCAAAATCACTGAGAACAGTGACTGCAGTCATGAAATTAAAAGACACTTGCTCCTTGGAAGAAAAACTATGACTAACCTAGATAGCATATGAAAAAGCAGAAACATCACTTTGCCAACAAAGGTCCATATAGTCAAAGCTATGGTTTTTTCAGTAGTCGTGTATGGATGTAAGAGTTGGACTATAAAGAAAGCTGAATGCCAAAGAACTGATGCTTTTGATCTGTGGTGTTGGAGAAGACTCTTGAGAGTCCCTTGGACTGTAAGGAGATCAAACCAGTCAATCCTAAAGGAAATCAGTCCTGAATATTCATTGGAAGGACTGATGCTGAAGTTGAAGCTCCAATACTTTGGCTACCTGATGTGAAGAACTGACTCTTTTGAAAAGACCCTGATGCTGGGAAGATTGAAGGCAGGAGGAGACGGGGACGACAGAGGATGAGATGGTTGGATGGCATCACCAACTCAATGGACATGAGTTTGAGTAAACTCTGGGAGTTGGTGATGGACAGGGAGGCCTGGAGTGCTGCAGTCCATGAGGCTGCAAAGAGTCGGACACACCTGAGCGACTGAACTGAACTGATAGCAATTTATAATGCCCATACCATTGAATGAGCAAATTTATGGTTCGGTTTAGTCACTAAGTCGTGTCCGACTCTTGCGACCCCATGGACTGCAGCTTGCCAGGCTCTGCTGTCCATGGGATTCTCCAGGCAAGAATACTGGAGTGGGTTGCCATTTCCTTCTCCAGGAGATCTTCCTGACCCAGGGATTGAACCCGGGTCTTCTGCACTGCAGGCAGATTCTTTACCGACTGAGCTATGAAGGAAGCCCAAGCAAATTTATAGTCCTAGTTTATTCTTCAACATGTGTACCATAGCATACGTACAAAAATAGTCAATGCAGCAGTGTGTTGTTTAAGTCAAAGACTGGAAACAATGGTATAGCAGACACATCCGGACTTGGCATAGACCCATGGGTCACCTCAAAGTTCACTTGCTGCCAAGGTGGAAAGTTCTGTGTGTGTTGAGAAACTTTCTACCTCAAGCGAATTGCAGCACCTTCAAGGGCAACCATCAGCCATTAAGAACAGAATATAGCCCAGGCCTTAGTCTCCTCAGGCTGTCATAACAAAATAGCAACATGAGAGTGCATGGCTTAAAAACAGGCATCTGTTTTCTTGCAGTTCTGGATGATACAAGTCCAAGATCAAGATTCTGGCCAATTCAGTTCCTGATGAGGGCTTGCTTTCTGATTTGCAGATGGCTGCCTTTTTACCGTGTCCCTTCATAGGCTTTCCTCAGCAAGGGTGGGCAGAGGGAGAGGGAGAGAAAGAGCTCTGGTATCTCTTCTTATAAGGACACTAATCCTACTAGGATTAGTAATCCCCATGTTTATGACCTCATTTAACCTTAATTATTTCCTTAAAGGCCCCATCTCCAAATATAGCCATAACCAGAGTCAGAGCTTTTCAACTCAACTTTTTTCCTTTTGGAGGATAATTGCTTTAAAATGTTGTGTCAACTCAGCTATTTGAATCTCTATAGACAGAGATTCAGTCTATAACAACACATACGGGCCTCAAGCTTCCCCATCCCTCAGAGTGATGTGTCTGAGGTACGTTCTACACCCTTTCACAGAGGGTTCCTGGGCAAATTGAGCCCAAATTGCTCTAAACTGTGACTTGCTTACTAATCTTCCTTTTCTCCCTCCTCTGGTTCTGAGCTTCCTGCAGTCACACCCAGGAAGTGACTTGATCCCAATAACTTGTCTCAAGGTCTGCTTTGGGGAGCACTCAAAATCAGACAATGTTTCTAATGATCAGTGAATTGAATCTAAGTTATGCCCACAGGTACTCAGGCCTGCAGGTCGTCCCGTATTCCTAGTCCTGGGGTAGCAGTTGTTCTATTCTGGTTCATAGTCCTACTGCAGGGTGGGGTACATGGGTGCTTGAGAGACTTTGGAAATAGGTCCGCCCTGGAGAAGAGGTGAGGCAAGTACTGGGAGCCAGTCCATACAAGGAAATACTATCCCACCAAGCACATCAGAGACAGCAGGCAGGACTCCAGTCTCCCATGGAACCCCAGAGCATCCTCAGAGATGCGTTGAAGACAATTACTAAGAAGCATGTGAAACAAGACCAAGTTTGAAAGTTCAAAATATGTTCTCCCCGGAAAATTGTTGTTGGAAAATTAATTTTAGAGGATAACAACAAAGGCTGTTATGATTTTTGTCACTATTGATTAATTGTGCCTGTTTTAAACTTTGTATGAATGAAAAAATTCAGTATGGCATAATTTTGTGCCTGACTTCTTTTGCTCAAAATGATGTTTGTTGTTGTGTGTACTAACTGTATGTTAAGGAACCTACTAAAAACAATACAAAATTGATTACAAAGGTAAATCTTGAAAATTTTATTCTTTTCATCTCTCATATTAAGGAAGAGAATATAAATAATCCAAGTAAGATACACCATGTGAGAAAATCTTGTGCTTTTCAACATGTTATAACACTACCAGAAATCCTGATTTCTATGAGAAATGAGTTCAGTCACAGCTCCTCAAATCTCTCCCATCAGATCTGATCTATTCCTCAGAGAGAGAAGAGAGAATTCCTGTTCCAGTGACTCCACAAAAACTCTAAAAAAACTGTGTTTCATTATAAGTTATCTTTAGGTTTCAGTGTTTCAAATTCTCACCTCTTATAACCACGGATAACTGTCTATATTTACACTATCACTTTTGAAAAATTCTCATGCTGTGTATATGCCTGGCCCTCATGGATAAGAAGCAGTTGAGTATTACTTGATAGTTAAATCTGATGTTGGTTTCTATCCTGTTCATCAACTTTGCCGTTTAGATATTTCTGTCTGATAATCACTGAAGAAGCTTTAGGGAAACTAGAAAACTTCTGCACAACGAAAGAAACCATCAACAAAATGAAAAGGCAGTCTTTTCATTTTGCAAATTATATATCTGATAAAAGGTTAATATCCAAAATATATAAAGAACTGATACAACTCAATAAAAACAAACAAACAAAAAAAAACAACCTAACTAAAACATGGGCAGAAGACCCGAAAAGAGATTTTTCTAAAGTCATACATGAAAACATGCTCAACATCACTAATCATCAAAGAAATGCAAATAAAAACCACAGTGAGATATTAATCACACTTGTTAGAGTGGCTATTATCAAAAAGACAAGAGATAACAGGTGTTCTTGAGGATGTGACGAAGAGACCACTTTTGCACTGTTAGTGGGAATGTAAATTGATTCAGCCACTATGAAAACCAATGTAGAGGTTCCTCAAAATATAAAAACTTGAGGACTTCCCTGGCAGTCCAGTGGTTAAGACCCCATGCTGTCAATGCAATGGACATGGGTTTGATCCCTGGTTGGGTAAGTAAGATCCCATATGCTGGGGGGCAAGTAAGCCTGAGCACCATGACAACTAGAAAGCCTGCACGCCACAACAAAGATTTGTGTTCTGCGACTAAGACCTACTGCTGCCATACTGCCCTCACCATAAATAAATAAATACATGTTAAAAATAAAATTAAAAATTGGAACTACATCATATGATCCAGTAATTACACTTTTGGATATTTATTCAAAGGGAATGAAAACACTGACTCAAAAGTATATTGGCACCCCATGTTCAGTGTAGCATTATTTATAATAGCTGAGACATGTAAACAATCAAGAGTCCATTGATGGATGAATGGTTACAGAAATACACACACACACAATGAAATATTAATCAGCCATGAAAAGAAGAAAATCCTGACTTTTGTGGCAACATATATGGAGCTTCAGGGCATTATGCTAAGTGAAATGAGTTAGAGAAAGACAAATACTGTATGATCTTACTGATAGGTTCAGCTCAGTTCAGTTCAGTCGCACAGTCATGTCCAACTCTTTGCGACCCCATGAATCGCAGCACGCCAGGCCTCCCTGTCCATCACCAACTCCCAGAGTTTACTCAAACTCATGTCCATTGAGTTGGTGATGCCATCCAGCCATCTCATCCTCTATCATCCCGTTTTCCTCCTGCCCCCAATCCCTCCCAGCATCAGGGTCTTTTCCAATGAGTCAACTCTTTGCATGAGGTGGCCAAAGTATTGGAGTGTCAGCTTTAGCATCAGTCCTTCCAATGAACACCCAGGACTGATCTCCTTTAGGATGGACTGGTTGGATCTCCTTGCAGCCCAAGGGACTCTCAAGAGTCTTCTCCAACACCACAGTTCAAAAGCATCAATTCTTCAGTGCTCAACTTTCTTCACAGTCCAAATCTCACATCCATACATGACCACTGGAAAAACCATAGCCCTGACTAGACGGACCTTTGTTGGCAAAGTAATGTCTTTGCTTTTCAATATGCTATCTAGGTTGGTCATAACTTTCCGATCCAGGGATTGAACCTGGGCCTCTTGCACCTCCTGCATTGCAGGTGGGTTCTTCACTGTCTGAGCCACCAGGGAAGTCTCCCTTCATCAAGAAGCACAGTCTAATTCCTCCCCCTGTGAATCTAGGTGGATTTGTGATAGCTTCAACCAACAGCAAACAACAGTGATGTGATCTGGCTTCTGAGGCTGGTTCACAAAGGGTCATGCAATTTCTGTCTTGTTCACTGGAACATTCACTTCTGGAGCCCTGGGCTAGCTTGTGAGAAGTCTGAGGATGCTGAGGCTATCACATGTAGCAGATAGTGAGGCCACATGTAAGCCCTCAAGTTGGCAATTCCAATCTTTCATTATCCTGACCCAAAAGTCAGACAGGTGAGTGACTGGAATTCCAGATGATTTCAGGAGTTGTCAAGTCCATCTGCCATCACTGGCCCATAGAATCTGTGAAACAGAATAAAATGGTTGTTTTAAACTGCTAAATGTTGAGATACTTTTTTATGTAGTAATAATAATTGCTAAAGCAAGATATAACATGTAGCTATAGAAATTAGTTCTTTTCTTCTTTCTTCAGAAAGCATCTGATAATGTCAGGAATCTATAAGGACTGCATATTTGAAAGTAACTATAACAAATATTAAATCATATGTATAAACTGCAGAAAGAGGCAAGGGAGCAGACAGAGACAATTATCCCTGGCAAAGCTGCAGCAACTTTTGTGCCAGCAGGCAGGTGCCAAGAGTTCAGACCTGGGCAAATGGTGAGGAAAGAACGGGTCATTCAGGGCCAACACAAGTCAGCAGGGAACAGGTCCCTGGTGCTTGCCAGGGTCAGTAGCATGATGCACTTGGATAAAGGGAAGGATCTGGTTTTATTTAGACCTGTGACCTGAAGTGTTGAGATGCAACGGTGTATAGTAAGGAAAGAAAGGGTGATTGACCTCAAGATTCAACTCAAGATGGAGAAACACCAAAGATGATGCATTATTAAAGGAGCATGAAGCAGTTGACTCACGTAGGGCACTTCTTGGTATCCAAGATGATCAAAACCAACAAGTGAAACAGGGTAGCAGGTCTCCATGGGTGGAAAGTCTTCCTTGAAATAAAGCATCTGGCAGTCTTGCAATTTCCAGTGTATTTCCCAGAAGGAAATGGGTAGCTGAGGAAAATTTCACAAACTATTACAAAGATGTGGGCAGGTCAAGGGAAATAAAAATGGATGTGCAGTGTAGAGAGGCTAGCAAGAGTGAGGAGGCACTCACAGCCTTAGGCCTGAAGGGTCAGCAGGCAGGAGCCATTACGGCTAAGAGAGCAGCAGACTCCTTGAGAAGCTCTGGCTTTCAGCAGAAGGATGCAGCCAATCCACAGCAACCCCAGGCAGGAATCCAGGAAGATAAGTTCTTCAGTCTTACTCACCTCTGTTATTTCCCTTCTTGGCTGAATCTAAAGTGAAGCCAGAGGGAAAGGGCTCACTGAAGCAGTCCAAAAAGGCCCACCTTCTAGGGGATAGAGCAGAATGGAGAAAGGTTGAGACTGGACCTGGAGGAGCAAATGTAGGGTATGTGTCCTTGTTGTTGTTCAGTAGCTCAGTCATGTCTGCCTCTTTGTGACCCCATGGACTGCAGCATGCCAGGCTTCCCTGTCCTTCACCATCTCCCAGAGTTTGCTCAAATTCATGTCCACTGAGTTGGTGATGCCATCCAACCATCTCATCCTCTGCTGCACACTTCTCCTCCTGCCCTCAATCTTTCCTAGCAACAGGGTCTTTCCCAATGAGTCAACTGTTTGCATTAGGTAACCGAAGTACTGAAGCTTCAGCTTCAGCATCAGTTCTTCCAATGAAAATTCAGGGTTGATTTTCTTTAGGATTGACAGGTTTGATCTCCTTGCAGTCCAAGGGAATCTCAAGAGTCTTCTCCAGCACCAGAATTTTAAGGCTTCAATTCTTTGGCACTCATCCTTCTTTATGGTCCAACTCTCACATCCATACATTACTACTAGAAAAACCATAGCTTTGACTATATGGACTTTTGTTGGCAAAGTGATGTCTCTGCTTTTTAATACACTGTTTAGGTTAGTCATAGTTTTACTTCCAAGGAGCAAGCATCTTTAGTTTCATGGCTTCAGTCAACATCAGCAATAACTTTGGAGCCCAAGAAAATAAAATCTGTCACTGTTTCCACTTTTTCCCCATCTATTTGCCATGAAGTGATGGGACAAGATGCCATGATCTTAGTTTCTTTAATGTTGAGTTTTTGTTGTTGTTTTTTTTAAAATACTTTCTAATCCAGAGATGGCTAATTCTTTTTTTTTTTAATCATACTGCACTTTATTATTATTTTTTACAGTCGTATTTGTTTGTTTTTGGCTGTGCTGGGTCTTCATTGCTGTGTGGGCTTTTCTCTAGTGCAGTGCATGGGCTTTTCATCGCAGTGGCTTTTCTTCTTGGGGAGCACAGGCTCTAGAGTACGTGGGCTCAGTCACTGTGGCAAATGAGCTGAGTTGCCCCGCAGCACATGGGATCTTCCCAGATCAGGGATCAAACCTGTGTCTCCTGTGTTGGCAGGCAGATTCTTTACCACTGAGCCACAAGGGAAGCCCCTGAATTTTGAGTTTTAAGGCAGCTTTTTCACTCTCCTCTTTCACCCTCATCAAGAGGTTCTTTAGTTCCTCTTCACATCCTGCCACTAGAGTGATATCATCTGCATATCTGAGATTGTTGATATTTCTCCGGGCAATCTTAATTCCAGCTTGGGATTCATCCAGCCTGGCATTTCCATGTTGCACTCTGCATATAAGTTAAACAAACAGGGTGATAATACATTGTACATACAGCCTTGTAGTCCTTTCCCAATCTTGAATCAACCTGTTGTTCCATGTATGGTTCTAACTGTTGCTTCTTGACCTGCATACGGGTTTCTCAGGAGGCAGGTAAGGTGGTCTGGTATTCCTATCTCTTTAAGAATTTTCCAGTTTGCAATGATCCACACAGTCAGAGGCTTTAGTGTAGTCAATGAAGCAGAAGTAGATGTTTTTAGAATTCCCTTGCTTTCTCTGTAATCTAACCAAAGTTGGCAATTTGATTTCTGGTTTCTCTGCCTTTTCTAAACAGTTTAAACATCTGGAATTTCTTAGTACACATACTGCTAAAGACTAGATTGAAGGATTTTGAGCATAAGCTTACTAGCATGCAAAATGAAAAAAACTATGCAGTATTTTGTGTATTCTTTGGCACTGCCCTTCTTTGGGATTGGAATGAAAACTGACCTTTTGCAGTCCTGTGGCCACTGCTGAGTTTTCCAAATCTGCTGGCATTTTGAGTGCAGCACTTCAACAGCATTATCTTTTAGGATTTTAAATGGTCAGCTGGAATTCCATCACCTCCACTAGCCTTGTTTGTAGTAATACTTCCTAAGGTCCACTTGACTTCAGACTCCAGGATGTCAGGCTCTGGATGACTGACCACATCCAATTTAGAGCAACACCCTGAGGCTGGAGCAGAACAAGGACAGTGAGGACCCCTGAAGAAGGTGGCTGGCCAGTAAAGGCTTCTAATACCAGCTCTTCTCTCACTGTGGCACCAATGTTATCAGCTAGAAACTAGAGGTAATCAACTGGAATAATGCATACAAGGCTGGGGATCTATGGATTGGGCAGACTCCAAATAGACTAGGCTATGACAACAGTCAGGTTCATATCCTGTTCATTCACTGTTATTCGTTCATCCAGGGTTTCTTAAACTCAGCAGTACTGATATTTTGAGTCAGAAGATTATTTGTTGTGGGGAGCTGTCCTGTGCATTGTAGGATGTTTATCAGCACCCTTGGCCTCTAAACACAAGATGCCAATAGTCACATCCAACCTAGTTGTGAAAACCAAAAATGTCTCCAGACCTTCCCATTGTCCCCCTTGGGGAAAAATCACCTTTGATTAAGAATCAATGCACTCATTCATTCAAGAAACATTTAAGGAACATTTATCAGGTGACAGGGAGACATTGTGTGGCAGGGGGACATGGCACTTGCTTTCTCAGACTTCCTAGGCTAGTGAAGGAGTCCAACCTTAGACATACAAGTACACGAACAATGCACTTTGAGGGGAAGGTTATAGCTAACAGAAGATCTGTTAAAGACCTTTTCAAACCAGTGCCAGTTTAGAACAAAATCCATAGATCATGGAAATACGAGGCTGAGGGGGAATTTTTATTGGTCATTAAGTAAGTAAGTAAGTAAAGTCACTCAGTCGTGTCCGACTCTTTGTGACCCCATGGACTGCAGCCCACCAGGCTCCTCAGTCCATGGGATTCTCCAGGCAAGAATACTGGAGTGGGTTGCCATTGGTCATTAACGTTCTTTAAATTTAGGTTTTCTTTATGTTGAATCTCCAAATGCCATACAACTTGAAGCTGTAATTTAACATCTGTTAAAATCAGAAAGTTATAATAATGGCTTAAAATGGCTGCAATTCCTTTGCCACTCATCATCAAAAAGTAGAGTCTAATTTCCTCTTCTAAGGAAAAGCAGGTTCCAAAATAGCTATGTGAATGGGTAAAGATGGGTATCGGTTAACTTTTGCTATTTTATAAATCATTCCCAAACAGTAACCATTTTATTTGCTTACAGTTCTGCTAGTCAAATGAGCATTTTGTCTTCCTGGGCCTGCTAAGTTGAGCTTGGATGGTCTAGGGTGGCCTCACTCAACTGTCTGCTGGTTGGTAGGCTGATTGGTTTGTGGGTGGAAGGAGGAGCAGGGGAAGGCAGTTCACTCACACGTCTGGTACTTGTTTTGATATCAGCCGGGGTGACTAGATGACTTTGCCTTATGTTATTCATCATCTAGCAAGGTAGCCTGGGCTTGTTTACTGGATGGCAGAAGAGGCTTCCAAGGGTGGGATGATTTGGGAGAATGGCACTCAGTCGTGTCCAACTCCTAGTGACCCCATGGACTGCAGCCTACCAGGCTCCTCCGTCCATGTAACATTGGACAAAGAAAGTTAAATAGCTAGGTCCAGAATCAAGTCACAAAAAAACTTCATCTTTTGATGGGAAAAGTTATAGTACATCAAGACTATTTTTTTCCTCAATAAACCATTGTGTGTGTGTGAGAGAGACAGAGTGTGTGTGTGTGTGTCTTGGTGGGGGTTGGGGGTGGGGGAGTGAGGTGATGGTGGAGGTTTTCAAGGGGAATGCCACAGACAAGGCAGCTAGTGTTGATAATATAAATAAACAAATTATCTATAACTATTTTGAAACTTCCAGTTAGCCTTAGCAATAAATGTATACTCACAAAGATGGGGGTATAAAAGTCATAGAGATATGATGGAATGAGAGCATATGTGTGAATGATCGGTTGAGTCCTCAGTTTGCTTCAGATGATCGTGAGAAGTTGTTTAGCCATTTCCTGGCCTCTGCACATTTCCATTATGAACATTGTCCCAGGTTTTGTTTTAGAAGCCCTGGCAACTTCTGAAAACTGACTGTTTCATTGGAAAATGTTGTGCAAATCAGATCCTGCTATCTGCTAGTCATAAATGTATCCTTTCCAAAAGTGGACTCTCCAGAACAGTATGTTTTAAAATGTTGTGTAAAAATAACTGCAAAAGGTTAGAAGTGTTGTTCCTATCAATTACTGGATGGATGAATCTAGAAGAAAGACCAAATGCATCAGCAATTTGGCCTCTTAGAATTTTTGTTTAGGGGTACGCTTTTGTTTTTAAATAAAGAAGGACATGAACTCTTAATAGTATCATTGTGTAATGACTAAGAGCTTGGACTCTGGAGCCAGAGTTTAGGGTTCAAATCCTGACTTTTCTGTTCACTGCGATCTCGGACAAGTTACTTAACCTATCTGTGCTTCAGCTTCCTTATCTTTAAATGAGATGCAATAATATAATTTATTCTTTATAATTGTTACGTGGACTAAATCAGTTAATATTCGTGCAATTCTGACCACTCCTTGGGATAGAAGCAATGAGACACAATCTGAAGCTTTCTTAGAAATGCTGATGTGTCTTGAGGACAATTATTGGTGTCCCTAGGCATCATCAAAAAGACCATCCATCACTTTTGTCTTGCTGAACTAGCAGCAGCACCAGCGGCTCAGGGAGAGAAGTGTGGTGAACCAGTACTCAGCATGTTTGCAGATCGCTCTCTGTGGTATAAGGCTGCAGGGAAGAGGTGGTAGTGTCAGTTTTGTGGTTCAGGGAATGTCAGAGGCTTTCCATCGTCAGCTGTCTCAGTCTCTTCTGTTCATAAGCTGAATTTTTGAGTGAAGTCAAGCATTAAAAAACTGTTATGAAATCACAGACTGTATCCATCAACCCACACACAGAAGCCAGCCTTTGCTTTCTTGAGCTATCCATCAAAAAAGCAGTCACACTCAAAAGAATAAGTAGTTGACTTTAAAAAGAATATCATTAAAAAGTATCTAATGTAATCATTCAAAAGACCTTATAAGGAAGCCAATTCTCTACTTCACATTGTTTAAAAGAATTTCAAAAAACACAAGGTAAGTTTAAATGATTCTAAGAAATAAACAAATTCCTTAGCGTCATTACTGAAACACTTAACTAAATTACATCCTTTGTTTAAGGTTGATCAAATCATCCATCTGCCTCACCCCAAATATCCATCTTAGCCACCATCTCCCCTCATCATCCCTCCCAGGGACAGAGGCAACACAAATATTTGTTAAATGAAAGAATGAATGGCTTCCTCCATATAACTAACCTCACAAACCATTTTCTGCTCTAGGGAATCTTCCCCACCCAGGGATCGAATCCAAGTCTTCTGCATGGGCTGGTGGATTCTTTACCAATGTGCCACCAGGGAAGCCCACAAAACACTTTATCAGGAAACAATTACTCACTGAACTCAGAGTCTACAGATATTTTTCAAGGGTGGACAGTGGAAGGGAGATTTAACCTGGCAAAATGGATCCAAAAATTATTTCAGAAAGGGGCTCTGTTTCAACAGATCTGTAATCACCAGCATTCTAAGGATGGGGAAAGCTCAGAAAAGGAATAATAAAGATTTTTTTTTTCTACTGAATAGTTATTATCATTTGCAACCTCACTCTCAGCGTTTATTGTCTTGTTCTTTCTCTCTCCCCTTCAACTCTCCCCCCAAAAAGGAGTTTGTTTCATGCTTTGTTGCCTCATTAACCACATTTTACAAAAATAATTTTTGAGAAAAAAACTAAGTGCATTCTTTTAAATAAGATTTGTTTCTGGGTTCTATGAGATTTCACAAAATCTCTACAGCACTGAGCTCCAGCCACATCAATTTCTTGGAAAAGATGAATTGCATTGGAGGAAGAAAGAAAGGCCAGCCTGGATTAGATTAATGAAGCTGAGACACTTGTTATTTTTAAGAAATAAACTGTTGGAAAATTGGTAAGATTAGGGCATCTTGTTAAGGTTATTGTGTTTGTGTTTGCTGGCAAGAATGTATCTTTCCACATTTGTGTCTAATCTGAGTGTTCTAGTAACTTTCACCACAACACAGCCTGCTCCAAGCTTAATAGCAGAAAATAACCACCATTTTATTATAACTATGGATCCCAGGGATCAGGAATTCAGAAAGGGCACAGAAGGATATCTTGTCTCTGCTCTGTAGTGCTTAGGGCCTCATCTGGGAAGATTCAAACATTAGGGAGTGACTTAGTTTGAGGCTAACATTATCTGAAAGTTTGCTTACTCACATATCTGGCCGTGCTTGTTGGCTGAGACCTCAGTTGGTCTGGGCTGGGGCTGGGACACCAACATGTGGTCTGTCCATGGCTCTGGGCTTCCTCACAGCAAGGAGGGTGGGTTCTAAGCATGCGTATCCCAAGAGAATCTGGGCAGAGCTGGGCTATCTTTAATGATCTAGCCTTAAGTGCCAGACATAGCATCAATTCTACCACAGTCACATGCTCACTCAGACTGAAGGATAGGGAAGACAGACTGCACTTCTTAAGGGAAGGAGTATCAGTTACCTTGTAAGAACCAGGGAGAAGGGAGCTATTAATTGTGACCATCTTTGGAAAATACAAGGTGCCATATTGAGCGTAAAATACATTCTAAGCTTTCTTGTATGGTAGTATAGAGACTAAAAATATCTCTGGCATTTGAATCTATTTGCTTTGTTTAAACTAAAATAATTAATATCCTTTTTCCTGTAGACCGGTGAAGGGAAAAATACAACCTTTTATTTGCAAAGAGCCAAGGTAGGGAAAGGGAGAATGACTGGTAAGTACTCTGGCGGCTCAGAGTTCTGCAATGCGGGAGACCTGGATTCGCTCTCTAGGTTGGGAAGATCCCCTGGAGGAGGGCATGGCAACGCACTCCAGTATTCTTGCCTGGAGAATCCCCCTGGCAGGCTACAGTCCATGGGGTCACAAAGAGTCGGACATGACTGAGTGACTAAGCACAGCCCACAAACCTTGATAATAATTAATAAGTCCTCTTTTAAACCTGCTAAGTCGCTTCAGTCGTGTCCGACTCTGTGTGACCCCATAGACAGCAGCCCACCAGGCTTCCCCGCCCCTGGGATTCTCCAGGCAAGAACACTGGAGTGGGTTGCCATTTCCTTCTCCATTCTTTTAAACCTGGGACTATATTAAATCTAAACTGAGAGGAATTAGAATGAGTGGGATGGGAAACTTGGTCAGATCAACAGCAGACTCAGGGAGAAGCTTCGGATAAACAAAATTTGGCAAAGCCAAAAATCACTGAAGCAGAAAGTATCTCTGGAGAATCAGTCCCGCACTAACAAATGAATCCTTGGGTTAAATGCAGCACTAATGCCTATTCATTGGAAGGACTGATGCTGAAGCTGAAACTCCAATACTTTGGCTACCTGATGAGAAAAACTGACTCACTGGAAAAAACCCTAATGCCGGGAAAGATTGAAGGCAGGAGGAGAAGGGGACGACAGAGAATGAGATGGTTGGATGGCATCACCGACGCAATGGACATGGGTTTGAGTAGGCTCTGGGAGTTGGTGATGGACAGGGAGGCCTTGCGTGCTGCAGTCCATGGGGTCGCAAAGAGTCGGACACAACTGAGCAACTGAACTGAACTGAATGCTTAACATCCTTTTTTGCTCCCAGAGCCAAATTTTCTACCTGTTTAGAGGTTCAATGCAACTATTCTCTGCATCTGGCTGAAAGAGTTTTCTGCCCCAGTTTCTCTTGCTCCACTTTCTTTTCCTACTTACTCTGGCACCAACTCTATTCCAGATTCATTCTCAACTCCAGAAGGAGAAGCACTTCTGGTGAGTTGCAGTCAGTGCTTTCTCAGCCACTGCCTTCTCTGTAAATTTCAGCTGGTAGATGCAAACACCAAAGGGATTCCTACAATCCCTTGAAAATTTACAGAGTGATAGAGCTCTTCTTTTTTTGTTTGTTTGTTTGTTTTATTTATTTTGGCCGTGCTGGATCTTCGTTGCTGCATGCGGGCTTTCTCTAATTGCAGTGAGCAGGGACTCCTCTCTAGTTGTGGTGCACAGGCTCTAGGGGGTGCAGGCTTCAGTAGTTGCAGCACTCAGGTCCAGTTGTTGCAGCCCATGGGCTCTAGAGTGTGGGCTCAGTAGCTGTGGCACACAGGCTTTGTTGCTCCAAGTCATGTAAAATCCTCCCAGACCAGGGATCAAACTCATGTCCCCTGAAATGGCAGGTGGACTCTTAACCACTGGACCACCAGGGAAGTCCCTTCCTCCTTAACTAGTTTGGAATGTTTATAAATTGTTAAATCAAAGTTATTTCCTTGATAAATAACAATGTGGTATGTGGAATTATGACCCTCAAAGAGGGTCTCTTTTTCCCTGAGACCTCTGAATATGTGTTCTTACCTAGCAAAGGAAATCTGCAGAGTTGATTCTACTCATTCCAAATTTGTTCCTTCTCATGTCTTGCTTAGGCTAGGAAATGGTACAGTGTCTCTCCATTCACTCAAGCCAGAGTCATTCTAGTTTAATCCTTTTGATCATAGAGGGAGAGCAGTGAGTGGGGAGATCTTTCTGAAGAGAGATCTTAGTTCCTTACCCAGGAATTAAACTTGGATAACCCAGATGAAAACCAAGAGTCCTAGCCACTAGGCCACCAGGGGGCTAGAAGCTAGAAGCAAAGTGGCCCTGGCTCTTGCCCCTGTTTGAAGGCAAGACTATTTCAAGGAGGTTTAAGTTGTAAAAATAGGTACGAAGTTTATTATTAGAGACAGCATAATGTATGGGAGAGCACACAGGAAAACAGTTTATTGAACTCAGAAGCAGGTCAGGGATACATACCCAGAGAGAAAGGGTATGGGCCTCCTCTCTGGTGAGCAAGAGTGCCATAAGTCAGACACTAGGCAGAGACACATCCTGAGAGGAGTGCGGGCCTCCTGGGTGGGGAAGAGTGTAGTACAGAGGTGGTGTAAATCACTTACATAGGACAGTCCTTCCGGGTCTTTGTTCGCCCTTGGCCACTTGTTTCTTTCTTCACACCTGACTGGTCCATGGATCCTCCCTAAGATGCATGCGTAACTTGTTGCTAAGACGGATCTCAGTGCAGTGACCTATGGGTACAAGTCCACACTTACTATGTGGTGGGAGCCCCCTTCATTTTTGACTGCCAAGAAGCCTTCCTGTGCATGTGCAGACAGGAAAGTCTTCTTTGACCTCAGGAGTGGGCACCTTATCTCTTTGCTTTAGCAGGGCTCAGCTTTTGCCACTAGCTTTGACCTTGGAGTCACTGGGTGAGAACAAGGCTCAGTTTTACTCCCCTTGACAACCACCAAGTGTCTGGCTCAGAGGCCCACTGTCTTCTACCTCACTTTCTCCCTTATAGATACTATAGGTTGCAGAGCTTAATACCAATTCCCCCAAACTTTCTTTGCTATGAAGATGTTGATGATAAACACTTTCTAACACTCCAATACATAGAAATCTGCAAGTAGTTTTGCAAAAACTTTTGCTTTTTTGTTAAAAGGAATAAACCCTGTCTTTCCTCTGTCCCTGAACACAGACAAGATATCTGGAGAGGCAGCAACCATCTTGTGACCATGAGGTAACACATATTAAGGAAAGACCAAGAGAATCACAGGGACACCAACCTTGGTATTGTTAAATCACTAAACCAAAGGTAGCAGTGGCTTCAGTATAGACTTGTTATAAAAGAAGAATAAACTCTCCTTTTGTAAATCCATTCTATCTTGAGAGTTTTTGTTATTTGCAATCAAAAGAATTCCTGACACACTACCATGCCCTAATCCAATCAGCCATCACACCCTCTGCACTCTGCCTCCTGAGGCTTTCTCTCATGTACTTCATTCTATCCAGGCCGCCTCTGCCTTGGTTCACACGCCCATGGAGCCACCACATTAATCTCCCAACTGGCTTCCCTACCTCTAATCTTTTCCTCCAACATGTTCATGTTTATTGACTGAACTTGAATTTTTCAGAGATCCCCAATTTCCCTCACGTAAAGTCTTAGTTACTTAGAATGGCCTCCAGTGATTTTCTTGATTTAGCCCCTACATATCTCCCCATGATTCAGTGGGCCTAGGCTGAGGCCCAAGACTTTGTATTTTTAATAAGCTCTCTGATGATGCTAATGCTGCTAGTAGTGGGTAAACCACTTTTTGAGTTGTACTGGTCCAGAGTTCTTTGCCTTTTCCTATTTCCATCACAAAATTTGCCTCATTTTGTGATGATAGATTCTCTCATTCCTTAATTCAGTGTTTCACAGTGTGCATCAGACTCCTTGGAAGGGCTCCTTAAAGCACATAATGGTGGCTTCTACCCCAGAATTTCTGATTCAGTAGATTTAGGGTAGGGCTTAAGAATTTGCATTTCTAACAAGTTTTCAGGTAATGCTGACGCTGCCTGTCAGCGACCACACTTTGAAAACAACTGCCTTAGTACAGGATTTCTCATCATTGCTTTAACTCATATTTTGAGTTGAAGATAATTCTTTACTTGGAGGGGTTGCTCCTTGTATTAGAGGATGTTCAACAGCTTTCCTAGCCTCCAGTCACTGGATGCCCATAGCAGCTCCTCCAGTTGTGACAAAAATGTCTCCAGACATTCCCAGATGTCCGCTTGAAGGCAAAATTGCCTATAGTTGGAAACACTACCTTGGTGTGACTGTTTGAGCGATATCCATCTCCTTTAGTATCTAAGTTTCACAAAAGCAGGAGCCTGTTTCTTGTATTCCCAATGCCATAGTAGGCACTTAACAGATCCTTGTTCAACAAATGAATGAATCTAATTCCAAACAAGTTTAAAATATTTTAATGCTTTTTTCTTTTGTGCAATCCTTTTCCCGATCACCAAAAAGTATGAAAAGAAATCTTCCTGTTGCCTCCCTACCTGAACAGCAGCGACACACTTCCAGGTTACTTTGACCAGGAACATAGGAGTTGAAGACACTCCCCCGTCTCCAACTCTAGTTTAGAAGAGGTGGTCCACTGCGGCATTATATCGATTGTCCCAGAGAAGGAAGAAGAAAGAGGTTGTTTTTCATTGTTGTTGTTTTGTTCATTTCTGTTTTGTTTTGATTGCACTGCACAGCATATGGTATCTTAGTTCTCCCACCAGGAATTGAGCCTATGCGCCCTGAAGTGGAAGTGTAGGGTCTTAACCATTGGACTACTGGGGGATTCCCAAAAGAGGTTTTCTTTTTCCAGGATAAGGTGGAGGATAAGGTTGGATTTCCCCACTCTGACCACATTCAACTCCATTCTCTCATTGGGAGAAGAAGAGGAGATAGAGCTAGGCCCTGCCCATGCAAGATTTCCTGAGAGGTGGCAGGACCTCAGTGGGACAGATCTGTGTGGATGGGGGATGGAGCGGCAGTGAGGATCTTGGTCACAAAGCCTGGGGTCACTGAGCTGCTCCGTGGTCTACCCAGAATGGCAAAGCACAATCAGTAATGACTATATTTTCAGTCTTTTTTCTGTTCTTTTACAGAATATCCATACTTTAGCAGTAATATCCTAGAAATAATATCTTAACCAAAGCACAAGTCAATAAGGAAACTTTTAAGAACTATGATAGGCTGCTAGAAAGAGGATACATTTTGAACAGAGTACTGCTGCTCCCCCAAAAGAGCATCATATGGAGGGCTGCCTGTGACATCCAAACACATGTAGCCCAGTAGTACAGATAGAGAGGCTGAGGATTCAGAACCCTGGCAGGCAGCAGGTGGGAGCTGGTAACTCGCAGAATTGGTGTCAGTCTGTTCCTGCTTATGCTTGTTTGACCTCTTCCAACTTCCTCCTCCTGCCACTTATCACTAAATCTGGGGCAGTTTGGTGCTGCTCCAGTGAGAGTAATTAGGGAATAAATTGTTCCATTCTAGGTTGTCTTGGACAACAAACATCTTGCTCTATGCAACAGCCAGGTCTTCAGGTCAGTTTTTGTGAATGCCTGAGGGTAGTTGAAGACTTGTTCACTCACCTGTGGGGAGATTAACAATCATTGTGCTTTCAGAAAATTCTAACAGGCTGTGTAGTGGAGCAGAACTTTTTGGTTCACTGAGAGTGTGGGTATAATTTTACATAGATTTCTGGATTAACTGACTCTTTGTAGTATGTATAGAAGTTACTTGAGTATGTATGAGTATGTATAGAAGTTACTTGAGCTAGGGACTTCCCTGGTAGTCCAGTGGTTAAAACTCTGTGCTAGCAATTCAGGCAGGGGATGTGGGTTCAATCCCTGGTCAGGGAATTAAGATCCTGCATGCTGTGCAATACGGCCAAAAGAAGAAGGAAAAAAAAAAAAAAAGAAGTTACTGAGCTAACTTAAGACACAAAGTGGAATTTATACCTATGTTACACCTGTATCAGCATAATTTACTGATCAGGAGCTGGATGTGGAGACACAAAGTGGAATTTATACCTATATTACACCTGTATCAGCATAATTTACCGATCAGGAGCTGGATGTGGATAAAGGAAAGCTTTAGGAAGGGAAGGAGCCTGGAACAGAAAGCATCTCTCTTCTCTGATTCTCAGATGCATTTTCTTCTCTGTGTCTCTCCTGGCCTCCCATGCCATCCTACACTTTGCCTTTCTCTGCCTCTTCTATCCACTTGATAAACTATGACTTTGCAAAACTCCCGAGTTCACATGCAGGCACCCCAGCCTCCTGTAGACACTGACCAACATCCTCTCTTCTCCAATACCAATTTACCAGGAAAGAGAATCTGATGGGTGTAGCGTGCATCCAGCTAGCTATGAGTAGTAATATAAGCACAATTATCGGGGCCCACCCTGAAGATGAGGACAGTTCCCTGATATCATGCTGTCGTAGGTTGGATTTCCCCAGAAGCAGACTCTGAATCAAGAAGTAAAAATCTGTTGTAAATAAGAACTAGATGATTTGGGAGGAAGCTGGAAGAACACCTCTTCACCTTTCTTACTTCCTTTGGCCATAAGCTTCATTTGCAACTCCCAAGCCAGAAGGCAAGGAAACCCAGGGAGCCTATGAAATTAGTCTCTGTTAGGCCAGCCTCCCAGGGCATATGGCAAGTCAATCTGAAGAGCAAACAAAAATGTGATTCAGACATTTCTCAATAGAATTTTGTTATTCATATACCCCAACACAGATTATGAAAAAGTAAATCATTCAATTTTTTAGTTGTGGGGACTTGTAGCATTTAGGCATGCCCATTTTCACAGTATTACTCAGATTTGAATAGTCTATTGAAACTTGGTATTCATCACACACCTAGGGTCAGAAATGTCAATAAACTCCTGGGCAAATTTAAAGCTTATTTTGATTTACATAAATGCAGTCCAGGCCTGTCACAACAAGCGTAACTAGTTCACATGTCAAATGTGGTGTATTTATGTTATACTCAATGTGAGTGGCTGTGACCTAAGAAGGAAAGTTGGTTTTCCAACAATAATCTCAGATTGTTCTTCTCTATATCTTCATGTGTTGCTGCCAGAAGTCACTGTCCAGGGCTTCATTTAAACTCCTGTCATGTTGATCCAATCTCAACCTGTAAATAATTGTAGAAAGAATTTTTCCCCAATTGCTTTTACCAAAAGTCTTGTTTAGTCTCTGAAATAAACAGCCACAGTGGTTTGCATCAACTGCTGTTTAACATATTTAGAAACCACAGATTTAGTGGTTTAAGATAACAAAAACTTAGCACATTTCAGCTTTGGATGTCAAAAGTCTAAAATGGGTCAGCAGGATGGAATTCCTTCTGGAAGCTCTAGGAAAGAATCTCTTTCTTTGCCTTTTTCAGCTTCAAAGGAGCTGCCTGCAATTTTTTGTTTGTAACCCAGTCTTCCATCTCCAAAGCCAGCAGAGTAGCATCTTCAACTCTCTCTCTCGGTCTCTGTCTCTCTCTCGCCTCTGTTTCTATCTCCTTCTCTGACTCTCCTACCTCCCCCTTATAAGGACCTTGTGGTTACATTGGTTCCACCAAGATAATCCAGGATAACCTCTCCATCTCAAGATCTTTGCAATATAGAGAGAGGTTCCTGAGGGGCAAGAATTATCTTGACCAGAAGAAAGGGCATGATAAAATAAGTAAAGAAAGAAAACAAACAAAAAGCCTGGAGGATAAGTGTTTTGGGGGTGAATGATAGAGATAAGGCTGTAGATATGGGGATGGAAAACTGAGGTCCCCATGTTCATTTCTTCTAGGGTGACAAAGGTCAGAGAGGTGGGAGAACAGTTAAAAGACTGGTGAAGGTCTGGAATAGCTTCTATGAGTATGCAGGAGGGTGTTGATCAGGCTTCAGTGTGGGATTAACTGGGATGCTGAGATCCACATATGTCTCCATGATCACTCATTTGGCTACTACTTGTGCAGCTGTATAGCACCTCTTGATGAAAGTGAAAGTGGAGAGAAAGAGTTGACTCATTGGAAAAGACTCTGATGCTGGGAGAGATTGGGGGAAGGAGAAGAATGGGGACGACAGAGGATGAGATGGCTGGATGGCATCATGGACTTGATGAACGTGAGTCTGAGTGACCTCCGGGAGATGGTGATGGACAGGGAGGCCTGGCGTGCTGCGATTCATGGGGTCGCAAAGAGTCGGACACGACTGAGCGACTGAACTGAACTGATAGCACTTGGCAGTCAGTGTGTAGGGAACAGAAATGCGAACATTCGTTCAATCCATGAAGTTTCTCATAATTTCATTCCCTGCAATATAATCTCCTTTTCTAGTTCTTCTGATTACATGCTGGGGCAGAGACTGTTTTTTGACCCCCTTTATTTCTTTTCCCTAACTTTTAAACTGAGCATGTGGATTTCCAAGATTATATTTCCAAGCTTTCTTTGCAACTAGATGTGGCTATATGACTAATGGAATATGTGGTGGCTTAGCACACATGCACACAAGTGTCCTTAAAGGATTCAGCATTACTATCTTTCTCTCTTCCTGTTTCGCCCTGGCTGGAATGCAGAGACAATGGCTTGTACCCAAGAACTATTTTGGATAGTGAGGGGGAAACCTGTATGTTTAGATGGCAAAGCAGTAAGACAGAAGGAATTTTGGTCCCAGGCAATCATAGAGCCAGTATATCAGCACTGCACCAGTGCCTCTGGACTTCATTTGCATGAAGAAAAATCTTCTAAGTAAATTTTCGGTTATACATAACTGAAGTTAATTCTACATTGTCCATACTCACTGCTCTCTTGGAGATTCTCACCTACATTGATATTCTGTCAATTCCATATGCCTCTGTCTTCCTCAACTTCCTGTTTAAGCTTCCTCTAATGTATTTTTTGAACACATACCCATGGTTTGACCTGACATCAGCTCTGCTTGTTCAAATCTCTTTCCCACAGCTTATCATATTGGGGGCAATTCTGCTTATATTTTACTTCTGATTAAATTACAGTGGAAATTTCCTTGATTCTTCCTCAACTATCTTTAGTCCTGCATTATTTTCACAGTGCTATTAATAATCATGCCATCCTATGTTACATTTTATTAATTAAATTATTCAACATTGATTGAGCATCTCCTACGTGCGCTGAAGTGATGGACTCCATGGAGACACAGAAATCAGTAAAACATGAGGTATACCATTAAGAATCTGACAATCCAGTAGGAGAGAGGAATATAAAAGCAATAAACATAATGAAGATAAAAGCAAGGAAGCCACATTCTGCATGCTTTGGAGAAGTATGCAGTATTTAATTTTTTTTTTCCCCAATTCACCATAGAGGTTTGTTAGATTGGAATTAGAACTCAAGTTTTCTGATTCCCAACACCCTAGCTATAATATCAGATTCCACACTTGGCTGCCATCCTTTAAGTAAACATCTTGGAAAACAAAATCTTATTTAAAAGTTTGTTGTTATTGTTGTTTGTTTTTGGCCATGCCGTGCAACTTGTGGGATCATAGTGAAAGCACTGAATCCTAACCACTGAACCACCAGGGAATTTCCAATTTAAAATTTTAAACTGTAGAAAATAAAATCTATGAAAGAATTAGAGTAAAATTTCGTTCATTTATTTACTGCATGTCAGGCCCAGAGGTACACGTTAGGATAAATTGGAAACAAATGACTGATGTGGTCCTGTCCTTACAGGTATTAAACATAAATCTCCCATGTAAACATAAAATGCTAACTGAGATTAAAACATTCCCAAGAAAAGGGTTGATTCAACCCAGAGAGGATCTAATGGGAGCATTGATTCCAGTTCAGGAGAGCATGGAAGGAACTGGGATGGGGAAGGGAGGCAGGGGGTGGCCTGGAAAAGGCGAGGCCCCTCAATAGAGGAAAACCAGAGAGGCACAGGAAGTCCGCTTGCTCAGTGGCACTCAGGGAGCAAAAGGAAGGCAGTGTGATGTAAGGGGAGACGAGAGAGGTAAAGAGGGGCCAAACTGTATTGCAATTTGGCTTATAGTAAGGGCAATGGAAAGCAAGTGAAGTGATTTCAAACACGTTTGTCTGACTATTGAGTGAAGAATGAAATATGGGGGATAGAGGTAAAAGTCAGAGGCAGGGAGACCAGTTTGGTGGCTATGGTAGAAATTTATCTCTGAAGCAAGGATAACCCAGAGTAGGGCCTGCTGTGGGGAGAAATAGAAAGAGGTCTTTAGGGAGACTTGGCACGGAGAAGGCAATGGCACCCCACTCCAGTACTCTTGCCTGGAAAATCCCATGGACGGAGGAGCCTGGTGGGCTGCAGTCCATGGGGTCGCTGAGTCGGACACTACTGAGCGACTTCACTTTCACTTCTCACTTTCATGCATTGGAGAAGGAAATGGCAACCCACTCCAGTGTTCTTGCCTGGAGAATCCCAGGGACGGGGGAGCCTGGTGGGCTACCGTCTATGGGGTCACACAGAGTCGGACACGACTGAAGTGACTTAGCAGCAGCACTTGGCAACGGTTCAGATCTGGACTCTAAGAAAAGAGATGTCAAGGATGGCACCTGGGTTTCTTCACCTGACAGAAGCTGATATTTCTCAGTGAGATAGGGAGAAAATAAACCAGATTTGAAACTAAGAGTAAGATGAAATGGATCTTTTCCCATGACTTTGATATGTCTTTGAAATATCCAAGTTGAAATGTCATAAAGGGAGTTGGAGAAATGTGTTTGGATCCACTTACAAGTAAAAACTGGGGAGATAGGCGTCTGTGGGTTGGTTAGAATGGAGATGTGGCAGGAAGGAGATCACCTAGAAAGAGTATGTAGAAACGGGTAGGAAGTGAGTTTTTTTGATTCACCAGTTCTGAATGGCCAGATAGGGTAGCACAAAACCTGCAAAACAAACTGGACCAGAAACTGGCTGAGGAAGAAGGAAGAGAACCAGGAGCTGGTTGAGGCCTGAAAGCCAATCAGGAGAGTGCTTCAAAGAAAGAGTGTTCAACAATGTCAAATAAGATGAGGCTTGAAAACTCCCCATGGAATTTTGAATCATGGCAATGACTCAAGCTCAAATGTTTTGATGGAATGATGAGGGTGACAGCCAGATTTGGAGGGAACTGAGGAGTAAATGGTAAGAAAATGGAAACAGAGTATGGAAAATTCTTTTTAAAAGTTTGTAAAGGGGAGGGAGAGCTAAGGCAAAAGCTAGAAAAGCATATAGGACAGAGGGTTGGTTGGTTTTGCTTTGCTTTTATGGCAGACACAAGAATAGTCTGTATATTCAGCCCATTTATATAGCAAACAAAATTTATAAATAGGCTCAAATGCACATGGAGATTTTAGAATACGATAAAGAAGCATCTTGGGCTTCCCAGGTGGCACTAGTGGTAAAGAATCTGCCTGCCACTGCAGGAGATACAAGAGACAAGGGTTTGATCCTTGGGTTGGGAAGACTCCCTGGAGTAGGAAATGGCAACCTGCTCCAATACTCTTGCCTGGAAAATTCCATGGACAAAGGAGGGCTACAGTCCGTGGGGCTGCAAGGAGTCAGATATCACTGAGCCACTGAATGCAAACACACAAGGGGCATCTCAAGTCTCTCAAATCTTTTTAATACAAAGATATTAAAATATCTTTTTAATAAATCATATTAGGATGCATAAATTGTTGTGTGGAAATTATAAAATTGGATCCACATTTCATTATATACAAGAATAAATTCCAAGTGGACTGGATATCTAAATGTAAAAAGAAAAGCATACAAGTTCCAGAAGAAAATGTGTGTAAATTCCTTCATATTTTGAGAGTAGAGAAATGTATTTCTAACTTGCAATCTAAATGCAATAAAAGAAAAGATTGTAAATGTGATTATTTTTAAAAAAATAAACTTTTGCATGGCTAAAAACAATACACAAGCAAACAAACAAAAAACATCATAAACAAAGACCAGTGACAAACTTGGAGAAAATGTTTGCAACGTGTATTATGTATATTACAGGTAAAAGAATGGATACATAGATATAGATGTAAAGGACCAGTCAAGAGGGAGCAAACTGATCAGAGAAAGGGAGAGGGGAGAAAGGGAAGATCACTAGGGTGACATCTTATGAACCTGAGGAGAGAGAACCAGGCGAAGACAGACAAGGGACTGTCAGCAACTTCCTTGTTAAATGGAGAGAAAGAGGAGCTGGTGGCCTGGATCTTGATGGAGTTCGATGTTTAGGATTAGGAAGCAAGTTCGCAGCTGAGAGGAAGAGGAGAGATAGACGAAATAAAAGGGAGGAGCCTTCACTTACCAGGGAAATGCGAGGCAAGACCAGACCCTTGGGGTGAGTGCTGTTCATGATGGTGAATTTACTAAGAAGCCACTGTGCTCCATGAGTGACTTTCCCTGGCAGTCCTTGAAAACTGAGTTATTTGACTTTCTATTGTCTCCTGGGGGAAAGAAGTTCTTTCTAATTTAACTCCATCTTTGTGAGAACTTTTTTGGGAGGACTCAGTCCTTTCACTGCTGGGGCTGGGTTCAATCTCTGGTTGGAGAATTAAGATCCCGAGGCCAAAAAAAAAAAGACCTTTTTTTTCCTGGAGATCCAGAAGGAGGGAAGAAAAGAAAGACCAGTCAACAGGAAGCAGTTAATTTACATGAAAAATATTATGTCTAATTCATTGTTTGTCAAGTAAAACAGGTGAGTGGTGTCAACCACAGAGAGAGGCAGAGATACTCAGAAGCTTCTGGGAGGAATGTTAGGGACAACTGTTAGAAGAAGGCTAGCAATTAGTTTATCTTATCACTTTTCTATCTGAACAGGCTCTTGCTGCCTTTTGTGACATGGCTGGGTGAGTAAACCTTTGTTCAGAGCTCAAAGTCCTAATGCTTCCTATTGCTATTAATATTATTGTCTGAGATGATTTTCTGAAAGGGCTGATACATGGGGTGTGTCAGAGGGAATCTCAGCTGGCTGGTTGACTGTGGAACAGTAGACATCTAAACATCTGCAATTTGCTAGTTCCCACCTTCTTGTCCCCCGCACTCTATAGATTAAATCTGCATTCATGTTCTTCTGTTATGAAAATTTCTTCCCACCCAGACTGGGGGGAATGACCTTTAGTTTGGCAGTGCTGGAGCTTAGATGGTGATAGGCTACGTGCCCAGAGAAAGAATGTGGATGCAGTGAGTTCTTTTGCAGTGGGGGAAAGGCATGCTTATTGAGGACTTAATGATCATTTCTTAAAAATCTAGTTTTATTTACTTATTTGGCTGTGCCGAGTCTTAGTTGCTGCATGTGGGATCTTTGATATTCCTTGCGGCATGCAAGAATCTAGTTCAGGCGTATGGGATCTAGTTCCCAGACCAGGGATTGAACTCAGGCCCTCTGCATTGGGAGAAAAGAGTCTTAGTCTCTGGACCACCAGGGAAATCCCCTAAAGATCCTTAATCAGAGCAGAATATTGACTCATTCTCTGCAGAAAGGATTAGGAAGTCTGTAGTGACAATATAATTTAAAAGAAAAAAGCTGGGATTTCTCTGTGGTCTAATGGTTGAGATTCTGCCTGCCGATTCAGGGGACACAGGCTCAATTCGTGGTCCAGAAAGATTCCACACGCCTCAGAGAAACTAAGCTCATGTGCCACAGCTACTGAGCCAGTGCACTAGAGCCTACAAGTTGCAACTAACGAAGGCTGTGTGCCCTGGAGACCGTGCTCCTCAAGAAGAGAAGCTATCACAATGAGAAGCCCACACATCAGAAACGAAGACCCAGCACAGCCAAAAAATAATAATAAAAAATAAAGACTGATAGATGATTTGTAAAAAAAAAAAAAAAGAAAGAAAGAAAAAACAAAAAGCCAGTCTCTCGGTTCAGAGGAAGGAAAAGTCACCAAGTGCCCTGTCTGGAAAGCTTGTACCTGCATCTAGTCGCTGCCCAAGCCCAGCTCTGTGTTTCTCCAGGGCCTCAGACTAGAAGAGGAAGGATGCCATTAGTCACAGTTGGCTTTGTTTGGTGATTATTTGCTGGGGAACTATTGTTCCCAGGTGGGGAGGGAGGTGACTTCAGAGGGAATCCAGTCAAAGTTGGAGGTTTCCACGTGGTTGGGAAGTAGCTTGTCAGCACTGACCTAGAATGTCTAGAGCCCGTGGGATCCTAGTGTGACCCAAGGCAAGATGGTCTGTGTCTCTCTCCTGGGCAGGCCCTTCACACCTCTGGACTTGTGGGCATTATTCCCAATGATTCACCTTGGAACTGACTGCCCATGTGCCCCATGCATACAGTTTATGGGAGTTGATGGGAGGGTATTTTCATTCTGAAGGAGGAACTCCTCAGGATTCAAAGGTATTTCAAATGGTGAACTTCACCTACAAAGCATGACAAAGGGAAGAAGGGAAGTCGCTCAGTCGTGTCCGACTCTTTGCGACCCCATAGACTGCAGCCTGCCGGGCTCCTCTGTCCATGGGATTTTCCAGGCAGCAGTACTGGAGTGGATTGCCATTTCCTTCTCCAGGGAATCTTCCCAACCCAGGGCTCGAACCCGGGTCTCCCGCATTGTACACAGAGGCTTTACCCTCTGAGCCACCAGGGAAGTCCCTAAGCATGACAAAAGATATGACCTAATAGGTAGCCTCCCATTTCACCTGAGAGGTTGGCTCTGCCCTTTGAAACTTCAGGAACGCCTGGCTCACTGCCTTCTTTGGAGGTAGTGGATTTCAGTCTGCTCCAAGAACTTCCCGATAATGGGTATTTATAACTGGATGTTAGCAGCGGACATTAGGTAAGACCTTCTCTCAGAGAACAGGGTGGGAGCCATGACAATTGCTTTGAAAGCAGAGTGTTTTTCCCACAATGTGTTGAGGCCCTTGGGGAAGATGGGCTGTATTACCTCCTTTTTATAGAACAGGATCATCAGGAGCTGTGGGATTGCTGACTCTTGGAGTCAGCACACAATTCGCTGACACACGAATTGAGCACCATGCCTCTCTCACAACAAAGGAGGGCACTAATTTAAGATAATAAACCCAATAAAAAGAATGTGTTTACATTTTTATTTTCAACATCAATTGATTTGGAGAATTTACTCTTTGTAATTACACACTTCTCATTTATGCTTGGTTAGTGATTTTTCCTCTCTTGTCCTTTAAACAGACCATGTTAGCAATGAAGCACTCTGATGGGGGGTTTTATAGCACATGCCAGGTCATTTCTAAAACACACAAAGGACTTGTGTCACAGATAGCCAGTACAGGACTGTATCTGCTTTAGCATTTTAATAATGCTTTTAAAAAATAACTTACGAGTTCAGTGTGCTCCAGTTCAATGTTGTTTAATTAAAACTTACTTTTAAATTATTCTCTAAGGCAGAGAATAGTAACTCTGGTTCCTTTTAGGATAGTGAATTGCATTCTTTGCCGCTTATATATTTTAATGTCTTTTTAGCCATCTACTTATGAGCTCTGTCACAAGTTACCTACATTCTCTGTGCCTCAGTTTCCTCATATATGGGCACAATAATAATACTTTACTCACAGCATTGTCATAAAGATTAAATGAGGAATTTAATACTCTAAGAATTCTCTACTAAACTTAGTTATTAACACATTATAGCTGTATTGGATTACAAAACTACTTTGTGATTGTTGTAAACAAATATCTAAAAAAATATGGATGTTTACAAAGTAAAATTGATACTATTCACTCTTCACTCAGCCTCATCATATCCTGCTTCCTAGAGATATTTCTCAGAGATAGCTGCCATACTGACTGCAATTTTCTATGCACATTCATGTAACTGCCTTAGAACTTTGCTTCTACGTCTAACAACTAACCATGGACATCCTTCCTGACAGGTCCCACGGAGCCACCTCTTTACATAATACGGATCTTAACTCCTTGTCTGATTTTTTTGTTGTTGTTCCAATATGTTTTAAGGGTGCCTTTCATGCTGCCATGTAGTCAAATTCTCACTCTTTTCCTCACACCTTCTGAGGTTTGTATAATGCTTGGAAGATCTTCTCAGTGTTTAGCATTTAGAAATACACTTCCCAGGACTGGAAAATGAAGACTTGCACAACTCCAGAGAACTTTTCAGTGGTTAATAAGGGGACTATTACCACCTTGGGCTTCCCTGGTGGCTCAGACAGTAAAGAATCCGCCTGCAATGCAGGAGACCTGGGTTCGATCCCTGGGTTGGGAAGATCCCCTGGAGAAGGGCATGGCAACCCACTCCAGTGTTCTTGCCTGGAGAATCCCCATGGAGAGAGGAGCCTGGCGGACTATAGTCTATGGGGTTTCAGAGTCAGACACAACTGAGCAACTAAGCACAGAGAACTTTTGGAACATACATTGTTAGCATACTGAACTCAGGTCCGCTTGCCCAACTCACAGCAAGTCAATCTGCTGTTGTGGTGAAGGAAAGCACAGCGCTGACTGCAGGAAGCCAAGCAAGGGAGTGGGAGACAAACCTCAAACCCATCTCATCTTTGTCTTTCATTTAGGGATTTCTTTTTTAAGGAGAACAAAAGGCTGGGGTGAATCACTGTTTTTGATGTTTCTGTCACATTTTTTAAATCACAGTTTTAGGAGTCAGGATGTTTCCAGTTTACAATTCTCAGACCATGGGGGTCGGGGGGAGGGGTGTCTATGCCCTGGAGAAACAACCTGAGTTTGTATGTTAATGATCTTGATTATTATAGCAATTTTAGTACATTAATAATGTTATTGACAATGGTGATTTTAGTCATCTGACTCTGGTTAGTGTTCAGTTGCCACAAGGCTGAGGTTCAGAAGGGACAAGAAAGGGAATAAAGTTTGGGATAAAGAGATTAATCACAAGCTTGGTAATAGAATTTAGCTTTAGAGGGACATGATTTTGAAACCAAGTTGAGCCCTGCAGGACCTTCCCAGGTACAAAAGCCTTTCTGTCTTCCCCATTTTTTATTTGTAGGAAAAAACACCTCAGCTTCCTAGATCTTCCCTGAGTTCCAAAGAGCAGACTTAAACAGCTACTAGTTAGGGTAGTAAGGGAATATGGAAACAAAGAAAAGGTAGTCAAGAAAGAATAGTGTATCAAAAAAGCAGAGGCCATGTCTATCGACGGGTGAATGGATAAAGAAGTTGTGGCACATATACACAATGGAATATTACTCAGCCATAAAAAGGAACCTATTTAAGTCAGTTCTCATGAGGTGGATGAAACCAGAAACTATCATACAGAGTGAAGTGAGTCAGAAAGCAAATGATAAATATCGTATTCTAATGCATATATACGGAATCTAGAAAAATGGTACTGAAGAATTTATTTACAGGGCAGCAGTGGAAGAACAGACATAGTAAATAGATATATGGACATGGGGAGAGGGGAGGAGAGGGTGAGATGTATGAAAGAGTAACATGGAAAGTTACATTACCATATGTAAAATAGATAGCCAATAGGAATTTGCTGTATGTCTCAGAAAACTCAAACAGAGGCTCTGTATCAACCGAGAGGGGTGGGATGGGAGGGAGACGGGAGGGAGCTTCAAAAGGGAGGGGATATATGTATACCTATGGCTGATCCATGTTGAGGTTTGACAGAAAACAACAAAATTCGGTAAAGCAATTATCCTTCAATTAAAAAATAAAAAAAAAGCAGAGTCCTAGGTTCTCCTCAATGGATATTCAGAATAATCTGATGCAATCTTAGTTCTACAGGAACTAAGGCTCCCACCAAACTGGAGCATGGTAATTTCAAGGTGAGCAAAGAGTCTGCCACCTTGTTTCCTTGCCACCAACCAATCAGAAGAAAGTCACACCTTAAATTTTGTCTTTAAAAACTCTTTTCGCCAAACTCCCCAAATCAGGGAGTTCAGGTCTTTGGAGCACAATCAGCCTATACTCCTTGCTTGGCCCTTGCATTAAACCTCTCTCTGGTCTGAACTCTGATGGTTCAGTTCATTTGGTGCCCTGTGTGTCCATTGGGCATATGAACTTGGGTTGAGAACAGTTTCCAAATAAAACTTTGTGATCCATTAACATGAGTGTATTTTATTTTTTACTGGAAGAGAGCAAATGACTGATATGCTTTTGGGTGTTGTGGGGAATGTTACCTTCAGCTAAGAATGAGAAATGCAGGCTTGAGGACACCTACACACTTTGCACAAGTCTCTGAATTCCACCCCACAGGGTTCCTATAGGTCATGGTACTGGGAGGAAGGAGGTCAGTTATTTGGTGCTTGATGTAGTTGAAACTGTGACTTAACCATCATGGTGTGCAAGAAAGTGGTTTTACCTTATCTCTTAGGAGACTCAAAAGTTACTAATAAAGCCACCTAAAGCCACTAGTTCTTTTTTTTTTTTTTTAATATTTATTTTTTGGGCTGCATTGGATGTTAGTTGTAGGACTCAGGAATCTTCATTGCATCACGTGGGATCTTTCATTGCACACAGATTCTCTAGTTGTAGCATATGGGCCCAGAAGTTGTGGTGCATGAGCTTAGTTGCACTGTGGCACAAGAGATTCCAGTTCCCCACCCAGGGATTGAACCCATGCCCCCAGCATTGCAAGGTAGATTCTTAACCACTGAACCACCAGGGAAGTCCCCCAGTATTTCTTGGAAAGGTCCACCAAGACCTCTGTATACTTGCTCATGTCTGGGCACTGAGATCTACTGTTGAAAACATCACTCAAAAATATTTGTCAAAAAGTCAGTTCAGTTTAGTTCAATCGCTCAGTCATGTCCGACTCTTTGCTACCCCATGGACAGCAGCATGCCAGGCTTCCCTGTCCATCACCAACCCCTGGAACTTCCTCAAACTCATGTCCATTGAGTCAGTGATGCCATCCAACCATCTCATCCTCTGCCATCTCCCTCTCTTCCTGCCTTCAATCTTTCCCACAATCAGGATCTTTTCAAATGAGTCAGTTCTTCCCATCAGGTGGCCAAAGTACTGGAGCTTCAGCTTCAGCATCAGTCCTTCCAATGAATATTCAGGATTGATTTCCTTTAGGATTGATTGGTTTGATCTCCTTGCAGTTCAAGGAACTCTCAAGAGTCAAAAAGTCAAGTGGCTATTTAGAAAGAAAAATGAGTGACATTATATTTTGACAATGATGTACTTCTACATTTTTAAGACATGCTTTTTCCTACATTTTTCTTTTTGCTTAGAAAAAAATTATATTGTATAAAGTCAGCATAACTGGCTGAAAAATAGTTAAATAATCTTTAATATTTGACTTGCAGAGTACCAAATAATTGGGTAGAATTAAAAAAAAATAAGAGCTATTTTGCGGAAAGAAATGTATACTTTTTAATTCAACAAACATTTATTTAATGCCTCCTATTTCAAAATAATTTTGTTAGGAGTTGTGGGGTTTTTGAAGGTAGAAAATTATAGTCTTAGTACTTCCCTGGTGGCCCAGTTACTAAGACTTTGTGCTTCCACTGCAGGGGCTGTGAGTTCTATCCCTGGTTGTAGAATTAAGTAAGAGTCTACATACTGAGGAGTGTGGCCAAATAAATTTTTTTTTTAAATTATAGTTTCCATTCACTATCTAGTCATTTATATTTTTTGCTATTTTCTAGACTTTTTCATGAATAATTTAGAAGAATACCAAGCAATAAGGAGCTGATTATTTTATATTTTATGGTAAGCACAATTCTCTGTGTGGTCTATTATGTTATCTTCTTATGTCAGAAGGTCATTGTCAAAGACAATAACAAAATCATTTGGAGACTCCGTCAAATGTATGCACCTCAGACTTTATTTAGTTACTTTTGGCTGTGCTGGGTTTTCATTATTGCACAAGGACTTTCTCTAGCTGCAGCAACCGGGGGCTACTCTTTAGTTGGGGGTGCACCGGCTTCTCATTGCAGTGGCTTTGCTTGTCTTGGAACACAGGTTCTAGACACATGGGCTTCAGTGGTTGTCGGTCGTGGGCTCTAGACCATGGGCTCAGTAGTTGTGGCACATGGGCTCAGTTCCTGTTCCTGGCATCGTGGAATCTTCCCAGACCAGGACCAAGCCTGTGTCGCTTTCACTGGCAGGTGGATTCTTATCCACTGTACCACCAGGGAAGTCCTCCACAGACTTTTTAAAAAAATCTTTTGGCCATGCCATGGCAGCATGTGAGATCTTAGCTCCGTGACCACAGATTAAACTCATGCCCCCTGAATTGGCAAGGTGAAGTCTTAACTACTAGATCACCTGGGAAATCTTGTCCTCAGACATTTTCGTGGGTCACCCTTCAGGATAGCCTCAGATGATCCTTGCCTGCAGCAGTCTTCAAACCCTTGTGTAATTCCCCTCCCACAATGAAATCAAGCCATAAGTGATTATGTATTCTAATAGAATACAGTGGAAAGGACAGTGTCCAACTTCACAGGCTAGGCCTTTAAAGAGGTGGCAGCTTCTATGTTGGTCTCTTGGATTGTGTCTAGAGCAGGGACCAGCAAATTGGGGTTTATGGGCAAAATCCAGCCTGTAGGCAGTTTAAAAAAATTTTTTATTGGTGTTAGATCTGGATTCTTTATATATATACTTACAAATATATGTGTGTGTATATATATATCTATCATTTGTTTGTTTCTTTATTTATGTCTGTGCTGGGTCTTCGTTGCTTTGAGGGTTACTCTATAGTCGCTCTGCAAGGGCTTCTCATTGTGGTGGCTTCTCTTATTGTGGAATATTGGCTCTAGCTGTGTGGGATTCAGTAGTTGTGGCTCCCAGGCTCTAGAGCACAGGCTCAATAGTGGTAGAACATGAGCTTAGTTGTTCTGCAGCATGTGGGATCTTCCTGGATCAGGGATCGAACCCATATCTCCTGCAATGGCCACCAGGGAAGCCCTGCAGGCAGTTTTATTGTAAACTGAGCTAAGATTGGTTCTTTGCTATGAGCACACACACATACCTACACACACAGCTCTGTGGAGAAGTCAGTATGGACACAATTGCATCTAATTACTCCACTGCAACCCACTCCAGTATTCTTGCCTGGAGAATCCCACGGACAGAGGAGCCTGGCGAGCGATGGTCCGTAGAGTCACAAAGAGTCAGACACAAATGAAGCAACTTAGCACACGCCAGATAACTTGGCCCATGGGAACCCTAAGGGATAATAAGCCTTTGCAGGGGAGGAAGACATTTCCCTCTTTCTTTCTAGGTTCTTTCTTCTGGCTGGTCTAGAATTGAACTGACCTGAGACAGAATAACAAGAGGAAATCAAATAAAAGTGTAATAATGTGTACATGGGAGAAACCCAGGAAAACTGAGTAATTCACCAAAACAGCCCAGACTTTCACCTTAAATACCACCCTCAGCTAAAGCCTAAAGAGAGTGTTGAGGTGGGGTGAGTCAATTATGGAAAGTTACAGGAAAAGCACAGCAATGAGGGTAAGGTTGTTGTGCAGATTTAAGTCAGTGCCTTCTCTATTGATAAGAGTTTCTAGAGTTAAACATTTCTTTAAAAAGGGTAACTCCTACTTGGTTTTCAGAGTTTTCCAAAGTCTACTGTTTTCTAGAAAATAACCAGTTTAAAATAATTAATATGCCAGAGACATGTTTTGGAGTGACAAATTCTGCTCCCTTACACCTCTAAGTTTTGGGGTAATTTATTGTTGCAGCAATAGTAATTAGAATATACTATATGTTTTCTGAAGTTCCCAAGTAAAATACTTATTCACTTCCTTTAATCATTCTTTGGCAGAATTTAAACATATACAAATTATTACCATATTGTATCTGCTGATTTCTAAGTCTTGTAAGTTCCTTATAAGACCTGAGGCATCACATTCACCAGGAATTCTTTGGGGTCCAGTGGTTAGGGCATAATGTTTTCATTGCCAAGGACCTAGTTTCAATCCCTGGTCAGGTAACTAAGATCCCACAAACTGCACAGTGTGAGGGGAAAAAAAGAAGAAGAAGCCTTGAGGCCTTACATTCCAATAAATGTGTAAGGGTCAGATTATTTCCTTAGTATTCAGAAACATATCAGTTTCTTCAAGTTGCATTTGTTTTCTGCTGACACGCAAAAGCATTCATTATATCTGGTAAGACCGAGACCCTCTAAAGACAAGTTCTCTTCCCAAGCCTATGAGTAATCTATCCACAACTTTACTCCCTTGCTTATTTTCTCTGACCTCAATCCCTTTCTTGTCCCTTCTGACCTCAGTCCTGTGGCAACTGATCCTAATCAACCCGAGTCAGATGACTAAACTCGCTATTGTCACTAATATTATTAATGTACTAAAATTGCTATAGTAGGCATAATCATTAACATATAAACTCAGATTGTTTCTCCAGGGCAAAATGAGCTAGTAGACCCCCAAGCTATGGATGACCTGGCCAGAGAATCTTAAATCACAGACATCCTGACTCCTGAAACTACAATTAAGAAATGTCTCAAAAATGTCACAAGACTATGATTAATATAAATTTCTGTCTTCTTCTCCTTAAAACATTCCCAACTCAGAGACTAAGATGGCGTGGCTCTGAGGTTTATTTCCCACTCCCGTGCTTTGTGTGCTGCAAATAAACCCTTAATTTGCTGCAAACACTCACTTTCAGAGTTTGGCTTTTTGCTCCACACAAGAATCTTGGCTTGGTTATACTGGCATTGCTCAAACCATTAATTTGACAGAAAAGTGAATTTAGAATTGTTGGCCATCAGCCAGTCAATTACCCTATCAAGAAGTTTGTTTTTTTTTTAACAGTCCTGGAAAGCATTTATTGTTCCCTTTTTAGAGATGGGAAAATTAAGACTCACAGAGGTTAATGGCTACAGTCATAGAACTGATGAGTAAGAGAGTTAAGATTGAAGCCATCTCCTGACTGCACATTTAGGTGCCTAAGGCTCTAGGCCTTAGGTCAGTCCTATCTGTCCACCTCATCATGAAGTCACATGTCATTCGTTAAGCTTTCGTAGGCTCAAGGTGCCAAAAATAGAAGCTTTTTGTTAGTATCATGGAATGGCTAACAAGCAATATTTTTAAAGTCGTCACCATTTGCCTATTATTGTGCTGGTATTGATTTTTAGATCTTAAGGTCCAAGTTTATGTTCATTATATAACCTTCCCAAAAAAGCACTGAGTGACACATGGTCTGGTGCCGGGTATTCATTGGAAAATAAAACCCACACCTCCACTTTTATGGATCTTCCAGTCTAGTCAGGGAATTATCTATCTGATATTCTTTTCTTGGTTATCAACTTACTGCTTAATTATGGCTTTATAACATTGCATGACTGAAAAACAGTAAGATACCTTGAATTTCATCAATTACTTAACCCTTAAAGTCAGGTTTCCTTTCTTCTTTCTCCAGGGCAAGAGGAGCTCTAGTTTAAAGCTAAATCCCCAGAAAGAAGAACAATTAGATCAAGGTTCAGAATGGCAGGGAGAAATAAGATCATTGCAAATAATATTATTCTACTTTGAAAGACTTTCTGCTGAAAGAGATTTGGCTGAAGTAGCTTAGCTGATGGCAGAAAAATTAACTATGAAATATAAGAGTTTCATCAGACTGTGACATAAATCAATTTACCCAGTCATTATACTGTCAATGGCAAAAAAACTTTCTCTTTTGCTCCTTTTGTAATGCAGTAAATTATTTTGCTACCTGTGCAGATTGAAGGTCTCAATTATTAACTATTTTATTTTGATGATGACTTTGATCAGTTCTCATTTCCTATGCACTGACCAACTGAAAGTGATAAGAAAGGATGGCCTGAGCCATGCTATATGGCAAAGAAAGTCACTCCAGACTTTAGAAATTTGCTCCAGGAAATCGCTCCCATTAGAAAGATAAATCTTGAACTTTCCTGGTGGTGCAGTAGATAAAAGAATACGTCTGCCAATGCAGGGGACATGGGTTTGATCCTTGTCTGGGAACTGAGATCCCACATGCCTTGGAACAACTAAGCGTGTGTGCCACAATTACTGAAGCCCACCTGCCCAGCCCGTGCTCCGCCACTGCAATGAGAAGCCTACGCACTGCAACTAGAGAGTAGCAACAAATAAGAGTTAGTTTATGAGTGAACAAACTTGTTTTTCAGGGAAAGAGTGACAGTGACAAGAGGCTCCAAGTGTTGTTTTACTGATAAAAGGTCAGAGAGAAGTCATGTTTTTTAGACTTCTTGGAGGAGGTAAGGGTTGAGTGAGGGTGGTGTGGAGAGGGGAATGGGGGAGACCTGGGAAGAGACTTAGTTATTCCTGCATATAATGGCACTTTCTCAAGCACTTACATGTGAGTCATTAGGCGGGGGTCTGGACAAAAGTAAGAAATAGACATGGTAGTATTGTACTTGCCCTCAGGCACTTATAGTCTAGCAAGCGAAACATGAGGGTAAATGGAGGAAAGTGGGCTTTCCTGAGAGGGATAACAAACTCACATTTGACAAGTCAGAGGTTTCCTGAAAGAATTTCCTAAAGCTGAACTCAGAAACATTGTTGCTTTTGTTCAATCACTAAGTCATGTCCGACTCTTTGTGACCCCATGGACTGCAGCACGCCAGGCTTGCCTGTCCTTCAGTATCTCCTGGAGTTTGCTCAAACTCATGTCCATTGAGTTGGTGATGCCATCCAACCATCTCATCCGCTGTCGCCCCCTTCTTCTTCTGAACTCAGAAGCATGACAGAGACAAAAGAAGAGAAGAGTGTTCCCAAGGAGGAAACTGCATGGATATAAAAAGCTCAGAGGCAGGAGTGGTGTCCATGGAGTCACAAAAAGTCAGACAGGACTTGGAGACCAAAGAACAAGAAAGAGCAAGCATAGAGTATTTAAGGAAAAGAAAATAGTGTATAGGTGGAGGGTTGGGGGATAGTAATGGGAGGTAAGACTTCCTAGGTGGCTGACTCGGAAAAGAATCCACCTGCCAAGCAGGAGACCGCCTGCAGTGCAAGAGACTTGAGTTCAATCCTGGGTTGAGAAGATCCCCCAGAGAAGGAAACGGCAACCCACTTCTTAGCTGGGAAACCCCATGGACAGAGGAGCTAGCGGGCTACAGTCCATGGAGTTGCAATGAGTTGGACATGACTTAGTGACTAAACCACCACCACCAACAGGAGGTAAGCAATCCTTTAAGTCTGGTAAAGAATTTGAGTGTTAGCCTGAGGGGAAGAGAGTGAGGTGATTAAAAGAAAAAACTGGGCTTTAAAAAAGAAAACTCTGGGCTTCCCTAGTCTAGTGGTTAAGAATCTGCCTGCCAATGCGAGGGATACAAGTTTGATCCCTGGTTGGAGAAGATCCCATGTGCCACAGGGCAACTAAGCCCTTTGCATCACAACTACTGAGCCGAAGTGCCACAGCTGCTTGCGAGAGCCCACTTGCTAGAGCCCATACTCTGCAACAACAGAAGCTAGTGCAATGAGAAGCCTACACACCACAACTAGAGAATATCCCCTGCTTGCCACAACTAGAGAAAGCCCATGAGCAGCAACAGAGACCCAGCATAGCCAGAAATAAATAGATACTGTTTAAAAAAGAAAAACAAAAGTCTGGAGAATTCCCTGGCAGTCCTGTGGTTAGGACTTGTGCTGTGCAGTACAGCCAAAAAGAGAAAAAACAAAAAAGAAAACAAGCTTCAGGGGCGATGGAAAGCTTTTGTCATACAGGTAGTGGATACTTCCCTGGTAACTCAGATGGTAAAGAACCCGCCTGCAATTTGGGAGATCCGGATTCGATGCCTGGGTTGGGAAAATCCCCCAGAGAAGGGAATGGCTACCCACTCCAGTATTCTTGCCTGGAGAATTCCATGGACAGAGGAGTCTGGTGGGCTTGAGTCCACGGGATCACAAAGAGTAGGACACTGATTGACTAACGCTACCACCATACAGGTGAGCTGTACTGAGAAAGCTGCAGTGAGAAAGAAGAGAATTAAGATCTAGTCACTCTACTACTCTTGGCTGGAAACTTCCATGGAGGGAGGAGCCTGGTAGGCCGCAGTCCACGGGGTCGCAAAGAGTTGGACACGACTGAGCGACTTTACTTTCACTTTTCACTGTCATGCATTGGAGAAGAAAATGGCAACCCACTCCAGTGTTCTTACCTGGAGAATCCCAGGGCCGGTGGAGCCTGGTGGGCTGCCGTCTCTGGGGTCGCACAGACTGAAGCGCCTTAGCAGCAGCAGCAATAGATCTTTAAGAGAAAGAATCTGCAAGATGCTTTGATTCCTGATGGATATGAAACACGCTGACAAAAAAGGAGAAAAAATTTCTGTCATTGGCAACTAAATGGTTTGACTCACTAAAACAGGAGATTCTTGTGTGGGAGTGTAAGCAGATAGGGGGTGTGTGTGTGTGTGTGTGTGTGTGTGTGTATGTTGCTTAGTTGTGTCCAACTCTTTGCAACCCCATAGACTGTAGCCCACCAGGCTCCCCCGTCCATGGGATTCTCCAGGCAAGAACACTGGAGTCGGTTGTGGTACCCAAACAGGGCTTTCTTAACACAAGAGAAGACCACTTTTGGCCTAAGCCATTTTGTGATTTAAGTCTGGATGAAAGCTTATCCTTGAATGAGACTCAGAAATTAATGATATTAAGGGGAAAAAAGAATGCAGGAACAAATGATTATTACCAGTCAAGAAAAGTAACAATAACAAAGATAATAAATCTGTTGTAAAGATTCTTAGTTCTGTTTCAATGTTAAAAATTAGCCTAAAGCAATTTCTTGAGCTATTTTGCAGAATTTACCTCTCTGCCCCAGCACTCAACCACCAGATCTATTGGAAACTAATGGATGAAGATATTGCTTTTTACTGACTTTCCTGACTTCAATCAATGAAAATTTGGGGGACTTCCTGGTGATCCAGTGGCTAAGACTCCGTGCTCCCTCCCAATGCAAGGGGCCCAGGTTCCATCTCTGAGCAGGGAACTAGATCCCACATGCTGCAACTAAGACCTGGGGCAGCCAAATAAACAAATAAATATTTTTTAAAAAAAGCAACTTGGGACCTTCTCCTCAATTCTATGTTGAATTCTCCTCTGCTCAAACCCCTTCATGAATATGCATGTACTCTTAACTTAAAAATTCTTTAATTTTGCTGTTCAGGGAGACCCTACTTTGGGAGTAGTGAGTTCTCCTAACTCACTGCAAGTAATCAAGCCTTCCTTCTGATTTTTGGCTTGGTTGTATCTTTTGGTTTGATATCCACCAAGAGGCAAATCCAATTTTCAGGTAACAAGAGCAGGTTGTTTGGGAGGTGTTGGAGGTTGAGATAAAGGTGCTAGAGAATATGATAACTTGAATCTCAGAACAATACTGGCTTAGAGGTTTGGGAGTCATCTGCACAGGAGAGAAAAGAGAAGGAGATTCAAGAATCCTGAGAGAGGTTCCACTGAAAAGAAAGAGTTTGTAAAGAAGATTTAGATGATTGGGAGAGGAAAGAGAAAAACTGGGAGAAGGTGTTATCAGGAAAACTCGGAGACAAGGACTTTCCAGAGGATGGGAGTGATCAGCAATGTTCAGCACCATTGAGAACAGGGTGGCAGCATCAGGCAAACTCAGATTGAGGGACAGTTTACAACACAACTGACCTGTACTCCTCAAACGTCAATGCCGGGCTTCCCTGGTGATCCAGTGGTTAAGAGTCCACCTTGCAATGTAGAGAACACCAGTTCAATTTCTGGTCTGGGAAGATTCCACACACTGAGGAGCAACTAAGCACTTGGGCCAAAACTACTGAGCCTATACTCTAGAGCCAGCAAACTGCAGCTACTGGAGCCAGCATGCTTAGAGCCTGTGCTGTGCAACAAGAGAAGCCACCGCAGTGAGAAGCCTGTACATTGCAACTAGAGAGCAGCTCCTGATCTCCACTAGATCTCCAACTAGAGAAAGTCCACATGAAGCGATGAAGACCTAGCATGGTTAAAAAAAAAAAAAAAATCAGTGCCAAGAATACAAAGATGCACAAACATCTGTGTACAGAGAAACAGAGGTTAAAGGAGACTAAAGAGACATGAAAAATGACAATGCAGTGCATGATCCAGAATTTCCTTTTATTTTTAAAATCATTTTTAATGGTTGCACAATCAGATAATTAATTTCATTCAATTATATTTGAGTTTATAATTTCTAAAATGGAGAGGAGGGGAATTAAGGAATTTTTAAGTTAAGGGTACATGCATATTCAGGAAGGGGTTTGAGCATTCCAGGGTTTCTTTAATTACACTCTATCATGCTACTTTGGAAGAGTGGTTTTTATGAGCCATATTACATAGAAAAATGTGAAAAGCAAAATTGTACACTGATTATCAAAGTACAAAGCTGGAAGTAAAAGTAAAATTACAGTTGCTGTGTTAGATTTGTCTGAATGTGAAGGAAAGTTCACAATTAGTTTTACTTCTAATTGTATCTTTAAATTTGCCTTCAAAAGGTCACTACATCAGCCAGCTTACTTGTGGTAAGCTCAAGGTATCTGACAGTGATTAGATAGTGTTATTTAAAATTTTCACAAGTGTAGGACTCCTAATTTACAGGGTTCTATCCCAACATACAGTGGGGAAGAATCCTCCTGCCATTCGGGTTCAATCCCTGGGTCAGAAAGATCCCCTGGAGAAGGAAATGGCAACCCACTCCAGTATTGTTTCCTGGGAAATCCCATGGACAAAGGAGCCTGGTGAGCTATATTCCATGGGGGCTCAAAAGTTGGACACGACTTTGTTACTAAACAACAAATCCCAGTGTAGGCATCTATAGGAGGCTGTGAGTGCACAGAATGCTTTCAAGGAGATAATGGAATGGAACAATAACTCTCATTTGTCTTTTGCACGATCCTGCAATTCTGGCAGTTGTGTAGAGCTACTTGAATGCAACATGTTGAAATATTAACATTCTTTTTGTTAATTTCACTCCACTTTTTTTTTTTTTTAACATAGACATTCAGATTTTTAAAAATTTAAAACATTTTTCCTATGCCATTTCCTGTCCACCAAGCACACCAGGCTTCCCTGATAACTCATTTGGTAGAAAAACTTGCCTGCATTGCAGAAGACCTCAGTTTGATTCCTGGGTCGGGAAGATCCGCTGGAGAAGGGATAGGCTACCCATTCCAGTATTCTTGGGCTTCCCTTATAGCTCAGCTGGTAAACAATCCCCCTGCAATGCGGGAAACCGGGTTTGATCCCTGGGTTGGGAGGATCCCCTAGAGAAGGGAAAGGCTACCCACCTCAGTATTCTAGCCTGGAGAATTCCACGGACTGTATAGTCCATGGGGTCGCAAAGAGTCGGACACGACTGCGCGACTTTCACTTTCAAGCACATTGATCAATAAACCTCTAGAAATTGAACAAACTACTCCTTCCAGGAACGCATCATCGACAGGGCCAATGCCCTCAGTCAAGATGCCTGTAATTGCCTTTCCCCTTTCTTCCCTGCCCTAAGTAAAGATGGTTCTGGTGACTTCCTTTCAAACCTCGCTTTTCCCATAACAAACGTGGCGCAACCGCTTCCGGTTCCAGACTGCAGCTACTGCCCGGTGGTGAGTGCAACTGGGACCTGGCGACTTTTCTGGGCCAATTTTCTCTGCGGACTCTTGAAGGCTTTCGGTTGAGAGGAGGGAGGGAGGAAGGGAGGGGCCTCTCCGCGATTCTCTAGGCAATTAGGAAACCGTTCTTTCATAATTGGGAAGTTATGGCCGCTTTCCCTGGCAAGTTCCCAAACCCCTCCTACCCCCACCTTCAGGACCTCTGCTGCTCCTGCTGCTGCTAAGTCGCTTCAGTCGTGTCCGACTCTGTGCGACCCCGTAGACAGCAGCCCACCAGCCTCCCCCGTCCCTGGGATTCTCCAGGCAAGAACACTGGAGTGGGTTGCCGTTTCCTTCTCCAATGCGTGAAAGTGAAGTCGCTCAGTCGTGTCCGACTCCTAGCGACCCCATGGACTGCAGCCTACCAGGCTCCTCCGTCCATGGGATTTTCCAGGCAAGAGTACTGCAGTGGGGTGCCATTGCCTTCCCCGGCGCTGCCTCTGCAGCCAACCCTTTGCGGAAGCCCCAGAATTTGCGTGCAGTGTGTCTAGATGAGCTTTGGTTCTTTTTCTAAAGTAATTTTTCCAAACTATAATTCACGTATTATAAAATTTGCTTATTTAAAGTATAAAATTTAGTGGTTTTTCATATACCCCCAGGATTGTGCATCCATCCTTACAGTCTAATTTTAGAATATTTTCATCACCTCTAAGAAAAACCCTGTTATCAGTTAGCAGTCACTCTCCGTTCAGAAGGGCCTCCTTCTGAGGCCCTAGAGTCCTAGGCAATTACTAGTCTACTTTTTGTCTCTATAGATTTGTTTGCATATTTGATATAAATGCCATCGTACAATGTGTGGTCTTTCTTGAGTAGCTTCTTTCACCAAGTATAATGTTTTAAAAGTTTGTTCTTGTGCTAGCATGTATTGGAACTTAATTCCTTTCCTGCAGAAAAATATTCTTTATATTCATATATGTGTGTTCTTGCTAAGTTGTTTCCGTGCCACCCTATGTCCCATAACCCACTAGGCGTCTCTATCAATGGGATTCTGTAGGCAAGTATACTGGAGGGGCTTGCCATGGCCTTCTCCAGGGGATCTTCCCCACCCAGGGTTTGAATCAGCATCTGTTACATCTCCTGCGTTGGTAGGCGGGTTCTTTACCACTAATTGTTGTCCTTCAGTCGCTCAGTCGTGTCTGACCCTTTGCGACCCCGTGAACCACAGGACGCCAGGCTTGCCTGTCCTTCACCATCTCCCAGAGTTTGCTCAAACTCATATCCATTGAGTCAGTGATACCTTCCAACCATCTCCTCCTCTGTTTTCCCCTTCTCCTGCCTTCAATCTTTCCCAGTATCAGGGTCTTTTCTAATGAGTTAGCTGTTTGCATCAGGTGGCCAAAGTATTGGAGCTTCAGCTTCACCATCAATCCTTCCAATGAATATTCAGGATTGATTTGCTTTAGGATGGACTGGTTTGATCTCTCTGCAGTCCAAGGGACTCTCAAGAGTCTTCTCCAACACCACAGTTCAAAAGCATCAATGCTTCGGTGCTCAGCCTTCTTTATGGTCCAACTCTCACAACCAGTACCAGAGTCTTTTCTAATGAGTTAGCTGTTTGCATCAGGTGGCCCAAGTATTGGAGCTTCAGCTTCACCATCAATCCTTCCAGTGAATATTCAGGGTTGATTTGCTTCAGGATTGACTGGTTTGATCTCTCTGCAGTCCAAGGAACTCTCAAGAGTCTTCTCCAACACCACAGTTCAAAAGCATCAATGCTTCGGTGCTCAGCCTTCTTTATGGTCCAACTCTCACATCCATACATGACCACCGGAAAAACCATAGCTTTGACTAGACGGACCTTTGTCGGCAAACTAGTGTCTCTGCTTTTTAATATGCTGTCTAGGTTTGTCATAGCTTTTCTTCCAAGGAAGAATGAAATTTTAATTTCATGGCTGCAGTCATCTTCTACAGTGATTTTGGAGCCCAAGAAAATAAAGTCTGTCACTGTTTCCATTGTTTCCCCATCTATTTGCCATGAAGTGATGGGACCAGATGCCATGACCTTCTTTTTTTGAATATTGAGTTTTAAGCCAGCTTTTTCCCTCTCCTCTTTCACCTTCATCACGGGGTTCTGTAGTTCCTCTTTTTTTTTTTTTTCCTGCCATAAGGCATTTTACCACTAGTGCCCCCCACATTTTATTCATCCATTCACCAGTTGATGGATATTTGGATCGTTTCCCCTTTTTAGCTCTTATAAATAAAGCTGCTATGAACATCTGTGGGGGCTTCTGAGGTGGCTCGTTGGTAAAGAAATTGCCTGCCAATGCAGGTGACTTAAGAGATGCAGGTTTGCTCCCTGGGTAGGGAAGATCCCCTGGAGGAGGAAATAACAACTCATTCCAGTATTCTTGCTTGGAAAGTCCCATGAGTAGAGGAGCCTGGTGGGCTGCAGTTCATGGGGTCTCAAAAGAGTCAAATATGACTAAGCAACTGAGCATGCATGCACACATGAACAACTGTGTACAGTTTGTGCAGGTGAGGTGAGGTGAGGTGAAGTCGCTCAGTTGTTTCCGACTCTTTGCGACCCCGTGGACTGTAATCTACTAGGCTTCTCCGTCCATGGGATTCTCCAGGCAAGAATACTGGAGTGGATTGCCATTTCCTTCTTCAGGGGATCTTCCCGACCCAGGGATCGAACTCAGGTCTCCTGCATTGGAGGCAGACGCTTTAACCTCTGAGCCACCAGGGAAGCCCTACAGTTTGTGCAGACACATGTTTTTATTTCTCTTGAACATATATATTGATACCTAGGAATGGAATTGCCTGATCCAAGTGTAACTCTAACAACTGAGGAACTGCTAAACTGTTTTCCAAAGTACTTGAGCTATTTTACCTTTTTTTGTATATGGATATCCAGTTGTCTCAGTGTTGAAAAGACTATTTTTGTCCTGTGGAATTGTCTTGCATGCTGGAGAAAATCAGTTGACCATAAATATAAATTTTTACGTCAAAATTCTCAATTTTATTACATTAACCTCTATGACTGTCCTTATTTCAATCCTACAGCCTTGATTACTGAAGCTTGTAGTTGGTGGTTTGTTTGTTTGTAGTTGGTTTTGAAATCAAAAAGTATGGATACTATAACTTTGTGTTCTTTGTTTTTAAGATTGTTTGGCTTTATGGACCCCTTGCATTTCCATATGAATTTTTAAAATAGCTTTGTCAGCATCTGCAAATTTTAAAAAAAGCCAACAGATTCTGTAAGAATTGTATTGATCCATACATCAATTTGGGCAATATTGTCACTTCAAAATAGTAAGTGTTCTATTCTGTGAACATAGGATGTCTTTCCATTCACTTAGTTTTCAGTGTCCATGCCTTACATATTTTTCGTTAAATATATGGTGGTTTAGTTGCTAAGGTGTGTCCAACTCTTGAGACCTCATGGACTCATGGAGCCCACCAGGCGCCTCTGTCCATGGGATTCTCTAGGCAAGAATACTGGAGTGGGTTGCCATTTCCTTCTCCAGGGGTTCTTCCCAACCCAGGAATAGAACTCAGGTCTCCTGCATTGCAGGCAGAGTCTTTACTGACTGAGCTACAGTATTTTATTCTTTTTATGCTTTTGTAAATGAAATTATATTATTATTTTATGTTTATCTTTTTTACAATTTATTTTTGTTTATTTTATTTATCTTTGGCCACACTGGGTCTTTGTTGCTTCGCCTGGGCTTTCTCTAGTTGCGACGAGTTGGGGCTAGTCGCCAGTTGCAGTGCATGGGCTTCTCGCTGTGCTGACTTCTTTTGTTGTAGAACATGGGCTCTAGAGCACAGGCTAAGTAGTTGTGGTGCAAAGGCTTAGTTGCCCTGAGGCATGTGGGATCTTCTTGGACCAGGGGTCAAAGCTGTATCGCTGTATTGACAGACAAATTCTTAACCACTGGACCACTAGGGAAGACCTAATTTCGTTTTTAGATTGTTTACTGCTAGTGTATATACATACAAATGATTTTTCTATATTGATCTTGTATCCTGCAACCTTAATTAACTTAGTTAGTCTACTAGTTTTTTTTTAAGCGGATTCATTGGGACTTTCTATATATAGATCATGTCTTCTGCTAATAGAAATAGTTTTACTTTTCTCTGTCCTATCTGGAAAATTTTTATTTCATTTTCTTGCCTAATTGTGCAGCTAAAACCTTCAGTACAATGTTGTATAGAAATGATGAAAACAGTTAATATTGTTGCCAGTCTTAATGCAAAAGCATTCAGTCTTTCACCATGAAGTTCCATGCTAGCTACAGGTTTTTCAAAAATTTCCTTTAGAAAAAAAAAAAAAATGCCCTTTAGGACTTTCCTGGTGGTCCAGTGGCTAGGGGGCATGGGTTTGGTCCCTGGTTAGGGGAAGTTGTGCATGCTGCAAGCAGTGGCCAGAAAAAAAAAAATTACTCTTTATCAGATTGAGGACATTCCCTTCTATTCCTAGCTTGTTGAGTGTTTTGATAGTGAGTGGGTATTTGACTTTGTCTAATTATTGTGGGTGAGTGTGTGTGTCTGCTGTGGTTTTTGTCCCTTATTCTATTATAGTGTATTACATTGATTTGCAGATGCTAAAGTAACTTTGCATTTCTGGGGTAAGTTCTGCTTGATCACAGAGTATAATCCTTTTTATATGTTGCTAGTTTTGTCTGTATTCTTAATATTTGTCTATAGTTTTCTTGTGATGTCTTTGTCTAGTTTTGGTGTAAGGATAATACTGGGCTCATAGAGTAAACTTGGAAGTGTTCCCTCCTCTTCCACTTTTTAGAATAGTTATCTACAAGAAGGAAGGATAGGTTCAGTGGGAAGAAGCAGGGCTTGTTGGAAAACCTGACAGAAAGAAATGATTCTGAGGTTGGGGAACTAGACTAGACATTTCTGAGTGGTAATTAGTGTTTCAGAGGAGTAAAGAAGAGGAGAAAGCCTTGGACTGATCCTTGAAGAAGTCCAGTTGGAGATGGTAGATGAACCACAGAGCAGGCAGAGATGGAATGTCAGTCCGATGAGTGGCTTCCTGAAAAGTAAAGAAAGAATGTCAGAAGAAGGAGTTTCTAGAAGTTATGGTGGAGAGATTGAGTTGGTGGAGATGAGGAAATGAGCCAATTCTAGACTCCTGAGAAGTCTGTGGAAGTGAGAGGAGATCGGCTCTAAGGAAGGCAGGTGTCAAAGGTTTTCTTTTTGCTTTACTTTCTTGACAACTTTTCATATTGGTATAATTTTACCCTTTCAGAAAATTGCAAGACTAGTACATGGAACTCTCAAATAACATTTTCCAGATTCACCAATTGTCTACACTTGCCCCATTTACTTTATCATTCTCTCTCTTATACATGTACATGTATCTGGAAGTTCTCAGTTCATATATTGTTGAAGCCTAGCTTGAAGGATTTTGAGCATTACCTTGCTAGCATGCAAAATGAATGTAATTGTGGGTAGTTTGAACATTCTTTGGCATTGCTGTTCTTTGGAATTGGAATGAAAGCTGACTTTTCCAGTCCTGTGGTCACTGCTGTGTTTTCCAAATTTGCTGGCATATTGAGTACAACACTTTAACAACATAATCTTTTAGGATTTTAAATAGCTCAGCTTGAATTCCATCACTTCCACTAACTTTGTTCATATTAATGCTTCTTAAGGCCCACTTGACTTCACACTCCAGGATATCTGGCTCTAGGTTAGTGACCACACCATTGTGGTTATCCAGGTCATTAAGATCATTTTGTATAGTTCTGTGTATTCTTGCCACCTCTTCTAAATACCTCCTGCTTCTGTTAGGTCCTTGCCATTTCTGTCCTTTATTTTGCCCGTCTTTGCATGAAATGTTCCCTTGGTATCTCTTATTTTCTTGAAGAGATTGCTAGTGTTTTCCATTCTGTTGCTTTCCTCTATTTCTTTGCATTGTTCACTTAAGAAGGCTTTCTTATCTCTCCTTGCTATTCTTTGGAACTCTGCATTCAGATGGGTGTATCTTTTATCCTTTGCCTTTTCACTTTCTCTTCTTTTCTCAGCTATTTGTAAAGCTCTTGAGAGTCCCTTGGATAGGGGGAGATCAAGCAGTCAACCCTAAAGGAAAAGGACATCAAGCAAGGAGATCAAGCTAGTCAATCCTAAAGGAAAAGGAACCCTGAATGTTCATGGGAAGGACCGATGCTGAAGCTGAAGCTCCAATACTTCAGCCACCTGATGCGAAGAGCTGATTCATTGGAAAAGACTCTGATGCTGGGAGAGATTGAGGGCAGAAGGAGAAGAGGGCAACAGAGGATGAGATGGTTAGATGACATTATGGACTCAACGGATATGAGTTTGCAAACTCATGGAGCAAACTCCAGGAGTTGGTGATGGACAAGGAAGCCTGGCATGCTGCAGTCCATGGGGTCACAAAGAGACAAGTCTGACCGACTGAACAACAACAAAAATATAAATGAATATGTTGCAGACATCATGTTTCTCTAAAACTAAAATATTTGGGTACCATTCCAAAGAATAAGGACATTCTTTTGCATACCAGTTTTTATTGAAAATGGGAGCGATTTAAAAAGTGTAAGTGAAGATCCAGTGAAACAGAAGCCAGAGAAGGGATTATCACCACTTAAGGCTTCTGGAAAGGTCCAGAGAGTTGAATCTAAAGCCCAGGTATAGTGGTTGGCCTTTGCCACACAAGGGACAGCTTGGCTCAGATGGTAAAGAATCTGTCTGCAATTTAGGAGACCCAGGTTTGATCCCTAGGTCAGGAAGATTCCCTGGAAATGGAAATGGCAACTTGCTCTAGTATTCTTGCCTGGAAAAATTCCATGGACAGAAGAGCCTTGTAAGTCCATGGGATTGTAAAGAGTTGGACATGACTGAGTGCAAATATGGGAGCCTTTATTATGTTTTAATGGAGATGAAGTTCCTCTGCTGGATTCTGTTTCCTTGTCAGTTGAGAAGTAAGATGATCTATTGAAATGAAGAGAAAGTTGTGAGAGTGATGAGGAGGGTCCAATTGAAGAAGAGTAGAAAAAACATAAGGACTTCCCTGGTGGCTCAGATGGTAAAGTGTGTGTCTACAATGAGGGAGATCTGGGTTCAGTCCCTGGGTTGGGAAGATACCCTGGAGAAGGAAATGGCAACCCACTCCAGTACCATTGCCTGGAAAATCCTGTGGATGGAGGAGCCTGATAGACTACAGTCCATGGGGTCGCAAAGAGTCGGACGCAACCGAGCTACTTCACTCACTCACTCAGGAAAACATGAAAGTGTCGAGGGACTTTTGTTTGATCCAGTGGCTCAGGTCCTGTGCTACCAATGCAAAGGGCCTGGGTTTGATCACTCGTCAGGAAACTAGATTCCACAGGCAGCATCCAAATAAGTAAATATTTTTAAAAAGTAGGGGACTGAGAGGAAGTTATGAGATAAACATCTCAGGATTTCTTTGCCCAGACACCCCATTATATGTGGGTACTCAGATACTTAGAGTGAGTCAGTCTGCCCTCACCTGTTTGATGACTCTCATGTCCAATAGGTAGATAGTTGAGGAAAAGACAGGATGGGAAGGGTGGGGAAGATCAGGGTATTAATAAGATTGTAGACCATAGAATATACTGGTAAAGAATGAAAGAAGCAAGATGGCTGCAGAATGGGAAAAAGAGGGGCAAATGGGCTGGTGATAGTCTGGGAAGAGAGGAGCTTATGATTTGTTTTTTAATTATTACTATTTTTACTTCTTGGAGCTAGCCATTATTGAGTGCAGACTATACTAAGTATTTTATGTGCATAAATTTTGTATAATTCTTATGACAACCATTTTTATAGATGAGGAAACTGAGGTTGAGTGACTTGCCCGGGATGACAGCTAAAAAGTGAGATCTGTCTCTCCAGCTCCAGAGCCCCTGCATATCTTAGGACATTTCTGCAGGTCTTCCTAGCTGTGTTCCCTGATTCATGTTTCACTCAGCTGACAGAGTGAGCTTTTGAAAATGCACACTGATTGTATCTTAAGCATCCCCTCAGAAGCTTTCATTATTATCAATCTTTAAATGGAAATATGTATAAAAATAAGGTGAATTGATAGAATAATAGAGGGTTGGATAGCTGTATCTGAAAAAGAGAATCATAGTAAAATGTTAATTGTGAAATCTAGGCAAAGACCATGTGTGACAAGCCCACAGCTAAGGTCAGGAACAAGACAATGATGGCTACACTTGCCACTTCTATTCACCATAGTGTTGGAAGTTATAGCCAGAGCAATTAGGCAAGAAAAGAAGTGAAAGGAATCTCAATTGGAAAATAAGTAAAACTGTCACTGTTTGCAAATGACATGATATTATGAATGGAAAACCCTAAAACCTCCATCAACAAACTATTAGAACTAATAAATTCAGCAAAGTTGTGAGATACAAAATCAACACCAAAAATTCGGTTACATAGTGAACTATTGGAAAGAGAAATTAAGACTACAATCCCATTTACAGTTGCATCAAAAAGAATAAAATACCTTGAAATAAATTTTCTTAAAATTTTTTTGTTTTTACCTAGGAATAAATTTAACCAAGAAAATGAAAGATCTGTACAGTGAAAGCTATAGGATATTAATGAAAGAAATTAAAGAAGACACAAATAAATGGAAAGATTCTGTGCTCATGGCTTGAAAGAATTAATATTAAAATGTCCATGCTACCCCAAACAATATGCATATTCAATGCAGTATCTATCAAAACCCCAATGACATTTTTCACAGTAATAAAACAACAACAAAACACTAAAATTTGTGGAACTATGAAAGATGCTGAATAGCCATAGCAATCTTGAGAACGAAGCTGCAGGTATCATGCTCCCTGATTTATATTACAAAGCTATAATAATTAAAACAGTATGGTATTGGCATAAAAACAGACACATAAATCAGTAGAACAGAATAGAGAGTTCAGAAATAAACCTATACATATATGATCAGTTAGTTTATGATAAAGGGGACAAGCATATTCAATGGGAAAACGATAGTCTTTTTCAATACATAGTGCTGGAAAAATTGGCAGCCACATGCAAAAGAATGAAACTGGACCATTATACACAAAAATTAACTCAAATGAATTAAAGACTTGAATTTAAGACCTAAAACAGTAAAAATCCTATAAGAAAATAGAGGTGATATCAGTCTTGGCAGTGATTATTTTACTCCAAAACCAAAACCAACTGAGCTATCAGGGAAGCCACATGTGAATACATTATATATATACATATAAAGCTTTTTTGCAGTCTACATATAAGGGAGATCATAAAGTATTTGTCTTTCTCCCACTCATTTCATTTATAATGCCCTCTAGGTCCATTCACATTGCTGCAAACGGCAAGATTTATTCTTTTATATGGCAGAATATTACGTTGTATATATGTGGCTTCCCTGATAGCTCAGTTGGTTAAGAATCTGCCTGCAATGCAGGAGACCCTTGGCTGATTCCTAGGCACCTCTGTAGACAGGCAGGATACTTGGTTGTCATTCACTGACCTGCTTGTTCCCTTCCAGAAGCCTCTAGAGCAGTGTTTGGTAAGATGAGAGCAGGAGGAGCCACAGATGCCTGCAGCAGATATGTTTGCTGAAACTTCAGGCTTACTAGGCTAATTCAGCACCTGTGCAAAGACAGGATGTTCTTACTTCTTTGGCAACCTTGATCACTCCTTTCAGAAACAATCGGCTGATATCTTGGCTCACTGTCTGCCTGAAGGAATGTCCACAATGGCGTGTGACTGGGTGCCCTCAGACAAGAATGACCTTGCCATGTCTCTCTGTTGATTTGTTTTTATACCTCCCTATTTTTGCCTGATCAGGTGATAGCTTGGGCTGCAGTCAGGAGGCTCTGCAGGCACAGAAGGCTGGCAGGTCTTGGAGCTGGGTTCATCCTAGGTTGATACTTTCTACACAGGTTTCCTTGGGTGAGTTACTCTGCTTCTGCTGTGTTTGGGGGCTGACTATCTAACTGTAAATGAGGGTGATATGTAATAAGATAGGCTGCCTCAAAGGACTGTTGTGGAGGAAGCTCTTAGCACAGTGCCTGGCATCCAATAAGCACTCAGTAAATGTTAACTTCTCATATTAGTATGCTGTTCATGTTATTCTGAAATTGCTTCTGTCATTCAGACATACATCGTTCAAGTTCTGATTGTCATTTTAACAGCTGGATAATATTCCATAATTTGGAATACTGCCTCCTCCCAAGCCTGTGTTTCTCCTGTCTGCTCTAAGTCAATTGATAATATAGCCCCATCACTGAAGCTGTCACTCCTTGTTGACTCCTGGTTCCTCTTTAGCCCCTTTATCCATTTAGTTATTAAGTTTGACACTCATCTCTATTCCCAAATATGTTCTTAACCTGCCCTCTGCTCTTGGCTGCTAGTGTCCTGCCCTCATTCACATGCTCTTTCTCCCTGGGACCACAGCAGGTGATTGAATTCCTGTTGCTTCTGAAATTGCCTGCCACTGGGCTTACTTAGGCTCTGCAAATCCGTTGCTGTTCAGCTGCCAAATCTACAGATCTGACCACGTGTCTTCTCTTCGTGGTGCTTGATGGCCCACGGCAGTCACAAGGCATAATGTTGACCTTAGTAAGGTTTACTGATGACAGCTGATGAGGCAGAGAGTAGCAGAGGGTCCATGATCTCTCCAGGCCTATAATTACTTTACAGAGAGGTGGGCAGGGCTGGCAAAGAGCCTTCCAAAGGCTCTACCCCTCTCTAGGTGTCTCTCCACCTTATCATGGTGTTAGCATTGTCTGTCTCTGTGTTTGGATCATCCAAACGTAAGCAACTCAAAGGAAGTATCTATCATACTCAAAGTTCCTCAGATAGACATTAACCAGGTGGGGTAGGGACACCTAGTTTTTAACAAGAAATGTCCAAATGCTGGACCCAGTAAGCCGCCTTTGAGGTCTTCAGAGCTCAGCTAGAGGATGTGTGTATCCAAGTTGTTGACAAATCCAAGCCTTGCTGTCCTTCCTAGAGCTGGTAAGGAAGAGCAGAGGTCCCACGGCCATCTATCTGCAACCAGAGGTTTGTCCCTCCCCAGTTAACCAATATGTGACTGTCCTTGACTCTCACTTCACACTCCCGACACCCCTTGCTACTTGGAGTGGGCCAAGCTGGTTCCTCTGGGAGCCAGCCATGGCCTGCCCCTTGCTTGGGGACAGTCTCCTTCAGAAGGCCTATGGCCCCTCTCTGGGTGTCTCTCCACCTTAACATGGTGTTAGCATTGTCTGTCTCTGTGTTTGGATCATCCAAACGTAAGCAACTCAAAGGAAGTATCTATCATACTCACCTTTGTATCCTCAAGGCCTGGCATGTTAACAGTTGTCTGAAGGTTACTGAAGAAGATGCAAGTCACCTGTAATCTCACTACCCAAGAATTAAACCACTGAATTAATTATCACTGGAATTAAGATGGAGTATACTGGAGAATTCCATGGACTGAGGAGCCTGGCAGGCTGCAGTCCAGGGGGTCACGAAGAGTTGGACATGACTGAGCTACTAATACTTTCACTTTTACTTTTCATACCCTTCCAGACTTGTTTTTTCTAGCTATGTGGGTGTGTACATGCATGCTAAGTTGCTTCAGTTGTGTCCTCTTCTTTGCAGTCCTATGGTCTGTAGCCCTCCAGGCTCTTCTGTTCATGAGATTCTCCAAGCAAGAATACTGGAGTGGGTTGCAATGCCCTCCTCCAGGGGATCTTCCCATCCCAGGGGTTAAACTCTAGTCTCTTACATCTCCTGCTTTGGAAGGTGGATTCTTTACCATTAGTGCCACTTGGAAGCCCTTTCTAGCTATAGGTCTGTATATTTCATACACACGCATCTCACACACGATATTTTATAAAATCTGAATGAAACCCTACCTGTAGTTTTTAAATCTTTCTCCATTTAATATATCATGGACAGTTCCCATATTGTTAAATATTTATTCAGTCCTTGGATTGTACTGCTGCACAGTATTTCATCCTTATCAGACATGCAGTTCATTTTCTAGCTGAAATTATTTATGGTTTCTTTCTGTACTGATAATTATTTATTTCTCATAATGGAGAGACATAGTGAACAAATACTGGATCTAAAATGAAGACAAAGACAACCATTAATAACAGGAAAGTAAATTATTCTGATTCTACTGTTGTTTGGCCTTTAAGGTGCTTTAAGCCATGGCTGTAATGGAGGCTTCTCTCATGCAATGCCTTCTATGTTGAATTGTCTCATTTCTTTCATGCAGGACTATGGCAACCCAAGAGACCACTCCAGGTAGCCAGACAGAGGAGAGCAATGCTTTGGACCTGCCATCAGCTTACGACATAAGGGATTATGTGTTGCAGAGACCCAGCCAGGAGACCAACAGCGAGGCTTTTAGTTCTGAGGAAGCTTGTTCTATTCCTTGCTCTTCTGATGTGGATCCAGGTAGGAAGCAAAGTTTAAAGCAAAACTAATATTAAACAAACAAAAAACTCCTGACATACACGTATGTGATAGTTTGTTTCTCTGCCTTCCAGTGGTGGATCTCTGAGGAATCATTCCTTGTCTTGGAGAGAAAAACATCTAAGTGAAACTGTTGGGAGAGACTTCAAAGGACAGCCTCCCTGGTGAAACCAGGGCAAGGAGTGGTTTCCTGGAGGCCCTTTTGTCTGAGTCTCTTTCTGATCTCCCTCCAAATACATTTAGAGGCAGGGAACACTTGGTTCAATAGGGAGAGAGTGGAATTGTTTTTTGTTTGTTTTGTTCTTTTAAAATTTCAGAAAGAGGGACATGGGAGGGGTGTTGAAGATGGGGAACACATGTACACCCATGGGTGATTCATGTCAATGTATAGCAAAAACAACGACGATATTGTAAAGTAATTGGCCTCCAATTAAAAAAAAAACAAAACAAAAAAACACACTTCAGAAAATAGCCATGTGGGCCTGTTGTGTGTCATGGAGACTTTAGTGTTCCTCTTATGAAGTATACTCTGAATTTAGGTAACAACCCTTTTGTAAGTTTCCCTAACTGAATTGCTTAAAAGTCTATTATTTAAGTTTAGCGACAGTTCTTTGACCTAGTTAGTGACTATTTCTGCTTGTAAGCCTGTCTCCTCCCTGTTTATTGCCTAATCCAGGCCCAGATGTTCGCAGATTCAGAGTTCTGCCACTTACTGGTTATGTGACTTGGGTCGTATTTCTTAACCCCTCTGAGCTCTAGAATTGTCTACAGAATGGGAATCAGAATGCTTGCCTCGTGGAGTAGGTTTTACTCAGGGAACAGTATAAGGGACGCATCATGGTGTTTGCCATACATAGATAGTCAGTTGCTGTTATGGTAGTCAGTTGCTGCTATTATTACTGTTGTTTTTAATATTAAGGAACCCAAATAGTATTTTTTTCTAATGTGGAAAATTGTATTTATTTCCAAATATGTATTTTTAAAGAGCACTCAGGCACTAAGAAAATGTTGGCCGTAAAGATGATGAGTTCATCATCTGGCAACATCATCCGCGTTGCCAGCAAGTAAGGCGTGTGCCTGTCATTGTCTTAAAGAATTCTGTGGGGAAAAAATACTTTTAAACTCCCTTATGGTTCTGTTCTGATTTTTTTAAATTAATTTATTTTTTATTGAAGGATAATTGCTTTACAGAATTTTGCAGTTTTCTGTCAAACCTCAACATGAATCAGCCATAGGTATACATATATCCCCTCCCTTTTGAAGCTCCCTCCCTACCCCACACCTCTAGGTTGATACAGAGCCCCTGTTTGAGTTTCCTGAGCCATACAGCAAATTCCTGTTGGCTATCTGTTTTACATATGGTGATGTAACTTTCGATGTTACTCTTTCCATTCATCTCATCCTCTCCTCCCCTCTCCGCATGTCCATTTGTCTATTTTCTGTCTGTTTCTCCATTGTTGCCCTGTAAATAAATTCTTCAGTACCATTTTTCTAGATTCCATATATATGTGTTAGAATACGGTATTTATCTTTATCTTTCTGACTCACTTCACTCTGTTTAATAGGTTCTAGGTTTATCCACCTCATTAGAATTGACTCAAATGCATTCCTTTTTATGGCTGAGTATTATTCCATTGTGTATATGTACCACAACTTCTTTATCCATTCATTTGTTGATGGACATCTAGGTTGCTTCCATGTTGTAGCTATTGTAAATAGTGCTGCAGTGAACAATGGGAAACATGTGTCTCTTTCAATTTTGGTTTCCTCAGGGTATATGCCTAGGAGTGGGACTGCTGGGTCCTATGGTAGAAGGCAATGGCACCCCACTCCAGTACTCTTGCGCAGAAAATCCCATGGATGGAGGAGCCTGGTGGGCTGCCGTCCATGGGGTCGCGAAGAGTCGGACACAACTGAGCGACTTCACTTTCATGCATTGGAGAAGGAAATGGCAACCCACTCCAGTGTTCTTGCCTGGAGAATCCCAGGGGCGGCAGAGCCTGGTGAGCAGCTGTCTATGGGTTTGCACAGAGTTGGACACGACTGAAGTGACTTAGCAGCAGCAGCATGGTGGTTTTATTCCTAGTTTTTTAAGGAATCTTCATACGTCTTCCATAGTGGCTGTATAAATTTACATTCCCATCAACAGTGCAAGCAAGAACGTTCCCTTTTCTCCACACCCTCTCCAGCATTTGTTGTTTGTAGACTTCTTGTTGAGGGCCATTCTGACCGGTGTGAGGTGATATCTCACTGTAGTTTTGATTTGCGCTTCTCTAATAATGAGTGATGTTGAACATCTTTTCATGTATTTGTTAGCCATCTGTATGTCTTCTTTGGAGAAATGTCTGTTTAGGTCTTTTCCCCACTTTTTGATTGGGTTGTTTGTTTTTCTGGTATTGAGTTGTATGAGCTGCTTGTATATTTTGGAAATTAATCCTTTGTCAGTTGTTTCATTTGCTATTATTTTCTCCCATTCTGAGGCTTGTCTTTTCACCTTGCTTATAGTTTCTTTGGCTGTGCAAAAGTTTTTAAGTTTAATCAGGTCCCACTTGTTTACTTTTGTTTTTATTTCTGGGTCATAGGATGTGGGTCATAGAGGATCTAGCTTTGATATATGTCATTGAATGTTCTGCCTGTATTTTCCTCTAAGAGTTTTATAGTTTCTGGTCTTACATTTAGGTCTTTAATCCATTGTGAGTTTATCTTTGTGTATGGTGTCAGGAAGTGTTCTAATTTCATTCTTCTGCATGTAACTGTCCAGTTTTCCCAACACCATTTATTGAAGATCTATTCTGATTTTTAGGACATAGTAATCGGCATCAGTCAGTCTCCTTTAGTTCTAAGCAAGAACTAACTTATTTCTTATCCTTTTTCTTCTAGGCTCAGAATTGTAGTTCATTTAACCTTTCCTCTTTCCCTCCCATCCTGCTGCCTCTGCATTACTTCTTATCCCAAAGAGAACAACTGTTAACTGCTTTGAATTGAGGTGACAATTGAAAGGTTTATATTGGATTTAAAATCTAGACATTTCATGGAAAAAAGGTTATTTTGGAAGCCGTTATAAAGGTCTGAAAATGGAAAGGAGTACTCCAATCTGAGACAACTGTTTTGCATAGCGTGGGTGGTGGTGGTGCTGCATTAGACTGCCTGGTTTGAATCTGGTTCTGCTTTTTTCTGTGGTTTGGATACATCATTTGGCCTCTCTGTGTAGCTTCCCTCATTTGTAAAATGGAGATAGTAATGCCTTCCTTCTCATGGGGCAGCCATAATGAGAGTCAAAGTGTGTGAGGCATAATGCCTGGCACATGGTGGGCTTTGGAAACCCAGCTCTTCATGCGTTTAGCTCCTGAGCCTCTTAACACACCACCACAGTGACGAGACTCCTTTTTATTTTATAATTTGAAGTATAGTTGACATTCAGTATTATATAAGTTACGAGTATACAACATAGTGATTCAAAATTTTTAAAGGTTATACTCCATTTACAGCTGTTATAAGATATTGGTGATATTCCCCGTTATATGGTATATCCTTATAATGTATTTATTTTTTGCATAATAACTTGTACCACTTAATCCTCTTTGCATCTTACCCCTCCTCCTCTTCTTCTCTCCACTAGTAACCGCTAGTTTGTTCTCTATATCTGTGTGTCTGTTTCTTTTTTGTTATACTTACTAGTTTGTTTTATTTTTTAAATGCTATGTATATAAGTGGTCTGACATTTAACTTAGCCTGATACTCCCCAAGTCCATTCATGTTGTTGCAAATGGGAAAATTTTGTCCTTGTTTATGGCCGAGTAGTATTCCATGGTATATACATACTCCATCTTCTTTTTTCATTCATCTGTTGATGGACACTTAAGTTGCTTCCATATCTTAGCAATTATAAGTAGTGCTGCTGTGAATATTGGAGTACATATATCTTCTTGAATTACTGATTTTGTTTTTTTCAGATGTATACCCAGGAGTGGAATTTTTGGGTCATATGACGTTTGCTTTAGGTTTTTAAGAAAACTCCATTCTGCACCAGTTTACATTCTCGTCAACAGCACATAAGGGTTCCCTTTTCTCTACATCTTCATGACAAGTTCCATTTAAATTCACAGCCTCCCACCTCAAGTGGAGCCTCCTTGTTGCCCATCCATCACACAATTTTTCCCCAACATGTTCACCCTCCTGGGTCACTGTGTAGTATTTTCTCCTCTCTTTGCAAATCCCCATTACCTCCTTCAACCTTTCTCTCAGCTGCTCTTGGTTTCCTATTTCATCAAGAAAACAGAAGCTCTCAGAAGAGAATGAGCACACCCTCCCCCCCACACACACCCATCAGCTTCCTTCCCTCTTCCCTCTTGCTTCTGTGGGAGACCCGTCCCTGTCTAGTCTTCTCTTCCTGCCTACTTTCATCTGCCCAATGTTGGCACTTCTGGTAATCTCTTGCATCAGGGGTTTCTTCTCTACTGGTCATTCTCATGATTGTACAGACATGTTTTAATAGCTCCCATCTTCACAAAATACCCACCCTGGACCCCAAATCCCCCTCTGGTTATAATCTCATTCTTCTGTTCTCTGCTACAGAAAAACCCTCAAGAGAGTCATCTACACTTGCTGTTTCCAGTTCCTCTTTTCCTTGTTTCTCCTAAAACCCTCCAACCTGGCTTCTAGCTCCATCACTCCATGGAAATAGCTCTTGTCAAGGTCATTGTTAGATCAAAAGCCTTCTTCTTATTCTTTTCTTTAAATATTTATTTATTTGGCTGCGCCAGGTCTTAGTTGCTGGCACATGGGACCCTTAGTTGCAGCATGTGGGATCTAGTTCCCTGACCAGAGGTCAAACCCATACTGCTTGCATTGGGAGTATGGATTCTTAGTCACTGGATCACCAGGGAAGTTCCTAAGCCTTCTCCTTCTTGATCTGTCAGCAGCATTGACTTTTTTCCTTCTTGAATTCTTTCTTCATTGGGCTTTCAGGGAAGCAGCATCTTCTTACTTGTCTATTTATTTTTAGTCTCTTTAGCCTGATTCCTTCCTCTCCAGCCCTTTAGTGTTGGAGAGCCTGGGGCTGAGTCGTCAGCTCTTTACTCTGTCATCACGCACTTCTGAGTGATTTTATCCAGTGTCAGGGCCTTAAATGCCCTCAGTGCCCTGCTGAGTCCCAGATTTCTCTCTCCAGCTTGGATCTCTGGCTTGACATTTAGACTAACTATGTACTTAAATGTCACCAGCCAATAAGCACACTCACTGTGATTCTTTAAAAAAAGAAAAAAACAAACAAACAGGTGTTTCAACATGGCTAGAGAGGCAGGATGTGGTTTAAGAGGTTCGGAATGGAGAAATGAACTGGAGTGAGATGGGGGAAAAATGTAAACAAGCAGTACTGGAGATGAGGCAACAGAGCTTTGGGTAAAAGAATTTCTCTTTAGTCATCGCTTAGATTTCTATTAGAGTTTCCAAATTTGATATGAAATGAAGTGAAAGTTGCTCAGTCGTGTCTAACTCTTTGCGACCCCTTGGACTATATAGTCCATGGAATTCTCCAGGCTTTCTTTTCTCCATGGGATCTTCCCAACCCTAGGATCGAACCCAGGTCTCCTGCATTGCAGGCAGATTCTTTACCTGCTGAGCCACAATATATACCCTAAACCAAATTCCTGATGCCTTTACCCCTTCATGTATACATATACATACTTGTTCTTTGAGACTCTCTCACCTCAAAAAAGTGCTTCCATCCTTTTGCTCACTTAGGCAAAATCCTAGGAGTCATCCTCAACTTCTTTCTTTCTCTTTAATCTCATATCCACTCCATCAGCAAATCCTGTCAATTCGCCTTCAGAGTAAATCTAGACTATGTCCTCTCCACTGCTACACCTTGGTCCCTGCTACTGTCCTCTGTCTTCTGGGTTATTGTTAAATCTCCTAACTAGCTTTTCCCACATGTAATCTACCCTCCTACAGTTTCTTCTTAACACACCAAAGGATCCTTTTAAAATGTAAGTCATATTATGTTAGTCCTTTGGTACCTTCTTATCTGACTCAGAATTTAACCCAAACTTAACAGGACTTGGGCTTCCCAGGTGACTCAATGGTAGACAATCCCTGTGAAATGCAGGAGACATGGGTTCTGTCCCTGGATCAGGAAGATACCCTGGAGAAGCAAACAGCAACCCACTCCAGTTTTCTTGCCTGGGAAATATTATGGACAGAGGAGCCTAAGTAAGTGTTATTCACTCAGTCGTGCCCAACTCTTTGAGACCCCATGGACTGCAGCCCACCCGGCTCCTCTGTCCATGAGATTTTCCAGGCAAGAACACTGGAGTGGGCTGCCATTTCCTTCTCCAGGGGATCTTCCCAACCCAGGGATTGAACCCAGTCTCCCACACTGTAGGCAGATGCTGTACCGTCTAAGCCACCAGGGAGCCTGGTGGCTACAATTAATGGGACAGTCCATGGGGTTGCAAAAGAGTTGGACATGACCTCCTTCCCTGGTAGCTCAGAGGGTAATGGATCTGCCTGCAGTGCCGAAGACCTGGGTTTGATCCCTGGGTCGGGAAGATCCCCTGGAGCAGGGAATGGCAACCCACGCCAGTATTCTTGCCTGGAGAATCCCATGGACGGAGGAGCCTGATAGGCTACAGTCCACGGGGTCTAGTGACTAAAACCACTACAACAACAACCAAGACTTACCTGGAGCCATGTCCCTGGGTCCCGGGCCTGGCCTCTCTGACCTTACCTTGTACCACCCTACCCACCTCCACGCCGGCCTGGGCTGCTGCCCTCCCAGCTCACCCTTCAGAGAGGTCCATCCTCGCCTCTCTCCTGCCAGTGCTTCCTCATCACATACTTCCCTTTATTCTTTATTCTTCCCTTTATGGCCTTATTCTTTTCCATAGCCCATAGTGCCACTGGGCACTGTATGTATTTTGTTTATTTGTCTCCCCCAACTAGAACATAAATTTCAGGCTGGCAGGTTTTGAAAATAAAAACCCTCAAAAAAAACAAAAACAAAACAGCACACACTAACAAGAAAACCTTCAAAAACAAAAATTTTTTTTAAAAATGGATAAGTAAATGCTAATTATGATTTCATTATGAGACAGGCCCTGTGGATTTGGTATTGAAGTTGATCATAACATAAAATGTCTCCACTCCCCTCCCCCCTCCCCCCACACACATTGCTTAAGGCTGGTTATGGATGACTTTGGAAGATTGACTATGGATGACAGTGTGAGAGTTGGGAGTCATAGGCAACACTGAATTAGGTGAAGCTGATGCCAATAACTTAGCCTGTCTGTACACAAGTGCCGAATCAAACTTTAGAGACTGTTTTGGGTTAAGTAGAAAAGTGAAGCTCTATTGCTTTGCTAGGCAAAGAGGGACACAGCAGGCTCCTGCCTCAAAAACTATGTGTCCCAATCTGAGAGGATTTGATGTGGAGTTTTATAACAAAGCTTGGCGGCTCAGATGGTAAAGCAAAAAAAACTATGCTTCCCTGGTGGCTCAAACGGTAAAGTGTCTGCCTACAATGCCGGAGACCTGGGTTCAATCCCTGGGTTGGGAAGATCTCCTGGAGAAGGAAATGGCAATCCACTCCAGTATTCTTGTCTAAGAGTCAGACATGACTGAGCGACTTCACTTTATAACAAAGCTTGGTGGCTCAGATGGTAAGGCGTTTGCCTACAGTGAGGGAGACCCGGGTTTGATCCCTGAGTTGGGAAGATTCCCTGGAGAAGGAAATGGCAACCCACTCCAGTACCCTTTCCTGGAAAACCCCACGGATGGAGGAGCCTGGTAGGCTACAGTGCCTGAGGTCACAAAGAGTGGGACTGAGCTTCTTTTATAACAATACTTCAGTGTTTGGTTGCTGACAAGATTAGGGTGTGTGCAGTGTCTCAGGTCTCCTCATCTGGATGAGCTTCCCTGGTCCCTTTAATCTTGCCTCAGGTGGTTTCTTGGCTGCTCCTCCTTTGAGAAAGTTCACATCTGCTCCCTGGAAGTCAAGGAAAGTCATGGAAGCTGGAGTCTTGCCTACAAGAAACGAGGGGACAATACACTGCGGTCCAATGAGAGGCAACCGTCTGTTTGTTTAACAGCCTGCATCTAATAGTTTATGCTGTAGGGAAATAATTGGGGCTCAGGTTTATCTACCATGGAAGGACTTCATTCTAACATCACTGAGGGATGCTTACAGGGAAAGCTGGTTATTCTTTTTAAACATTCCAGAGCTGCCTGTTGTGAGAAGATTTTCTACAAAGTAAACTTAGGTTGTCACTGGTAGTCTGGCTGTTACCAGGCCATGAACATGAGGTGGCCAGCCCCAACCTCTGGGGGAGCCGCTGCTTCAAGTGCCCAGCCCGACGGGGTCTGCTCTGACCTGAGCTGTGCATTTGCTGTTGCTTCTGTGTGATCTCCCCAGGAAGTACAGAGGGAGGGCGTTTCCTCCCTTCGCTGCATGTTCTTGCTGGTTGTGGTTCCACAGGCCTCTGGAGCCTCTGGCCACGTGTTGGCCCACAGTTTGTCAGAATCTTGGCCCGTCTGCATGCCGGCATCTGTGAGTGTCCTTATGGCGGTCATCCTGTCACAGCTCCTCAGCACATCCACTTCCCAAGCTGACTTCATTCTTGGTTTGCATTTTGTTTCTGTGTGTTGTTAGGAAACTGTTCTTCCAGGGACTGGTGAACGGGCAAAGGTTTCCAGTTTCAGTCGCCAGGGTCACCTGCATCGGGCACACCCACCCTGCGACTCGCTCACGGTCCTTGTGAGCTGGGCTGGTGTGGCTCCGGCCTGGCTTCTTCTGTGAGGACCCTGTGTCCCTGTGCAGCTGCCTTTGCTGGGGGCCTGCCACTGACCCGGCTTCTGGAGGAGGCCCTGCTCTCCCTCCTCCCACCTCACCTCCCACAAGACTCTTCCTCATTCCTGGGCCGTGACTTGCACCCCACTGCTGCTGCTGCAGTGGATCAGAAGGGATAGTCCTCTGCCTTTATCTCCTTACGTCCAGCTGCCATCTCACTGCCTGTGCCCTGGGGCAGGAGGCTGGTGGCAAAGGACTGAGATTTCCAAGAAGTATTAGTCAGGAAAATTAGTATTAGAGTATTAGAAAAATCTCAAAGCCCTGGTTGTTTCCATCTGGGTATCTAAGGCAGGTGAGGTCAGGCTCTGTCTAAATAAACAGAGATTATCTATCATGAAGTGACCAATGAGCCACTTCCCATGAAGTGCTGGGAGCAAACAGCAACTTGTCACCTCCACCAGGCGCAGGATTACAAAACGCCCTCCCTCTGCACTTCCTGGGGAGATCACGCAGAAGACCCACATGTCAAGAAGGTCCTCCTGAAATATTGTTTCCTTCATGCTTGCTATTCAAGTCCCCTTGAGATGTCCTGGTCCACTTTCCTGTCAGCTTCTCTCAAGGCTTCTGTACCTTCTTTTCAGGACTGTGTAATCTGATGTCTGTGATATTTGTTCAAAATATTTTACAACAACTTGGGGCTTCCTTGGTGGCTCAGACGGACTTCTGTGAGGACCCTGTGTCCCTGTGCAGCTGCCTTTGCTGGGGGCCTGCCACTGACCCGGCTTCTGGAGGAGGCCCTGCTCTCCCTCCTCCCACCTCACCTCCCACAAGACTCTTCCTCATTCCTGGGCCGTGACTTGCACCCCACTGCTGCTGCTGCAGCGGATCAGAAGGGATAGTCCTCTGCCTTTATCTCCTTACGTCCAGCTGCCATCTCACTGCCTGTGCCCTGGGGCAGGAGGCTGGTGGCAAAGGACTGAGATTTCCAAGAAGTATTAGTCAGGAAAATTAGTATTAGAGTATTAGAAAAATCTCAAAGCCCTGGTTGTTTCCATCTGGGTATCTAAGGCAGGTGAGGTCAGGCTCTGTCTAAATAAACAGAGATTATCTATCATGAAGTGACCAATGAGCCACTTCCCATGAAGTGCTGGGAGCAAACAGCAACTTGTCACCTCCACCAGGCGCAGGATTACAAAACGCCCTCCCTCTGCACTTCCTGGGGAGATCACGCAGAAGACCCACATGTCAAGAAGGTCCTCCTGAAATATTGTTTCCTTCATGCTTGCTATTCAAGTCCCCTTGAGATGTCCTGGTCCACTTTCCTGTCAGCTTCTCTCAAGGCTTCTGTACCTTCTTTTCAGGACTGTGTAATCTGATGTCTGTGATATTTGTTCAAAATATTTTACAACAACTTGGGGCTTCCTTGGTGGCTCAGACGGTAAAGCGTCTGCCTACAATGTGGGAGACCTGGGTTCGATTCCTGGGTCGGGAAGATCCCCTGGAGAAGGAAATGGCAATCCACTCCAGCACTCTTGCCTGGAAAATCCCATAGACGGAGGAGCCTGATAGGCTGCAGTCCATGGGGTCGCAAAGAGTCGGACACGACTGAGCGACTTCACTTCACTTTACTTCACTTAAGCAGAATTACAGTATTTTAACAACTGGCAAGGCTGTGCAGGAACAAACCAGCTGACTACAGGCGCCTGCTGGTGTCTAACTACTCATTAACACAAGTCTGCCATTCCTGTCAGGCCTGTTCCTATGCTAAGTCAGGCCTTAGTGCCTTAGCTACACTCTCCTCGCATGTACTCTTGTGTCCCTAGTCAGCACCAGTCCACTCCCGAGATTAATGAATTGAACCTGTCAGTTAGCTGATGGACTTGAGCTCCCTGCCTCTTAGACACATGTTCCCTTTGTCTTTTGTTACTGGGCTCAAAGAAAGTATACAGTAAACAGGATGGAAGCCCAAATCTAATGGCAAATAAATAGTCTTGGAGAAACCTCTCAAACTCAAGGTCACAAAGACTTCCTGGAGACATTCTGTGTGTACCACTCTAGCTTGATAAACTCTAGGTAGCCCATGTGGCCTGTGTCATCGGGCCCTCTCAAACCTTTGTCCTGGAGAGCACCCACAATGCGTTCTAATGCAAGGCGTTCTGCATTTGTTGCTTTGACATTGCAGTGTGGATGTGGGAAACTTCAGTCCTTTACTCAACTTGAACTTCCAAGAGCAGTTCCTGGGGGAATTGGTTGAGTGTATACAGCAAGTTGAATATTAAACATAGTGTCTTTGATGATTAAAGGCCCTGCTAACGAGTGGCTATAAATTTAAAGTAAATAGTGGTTTGATGCCTCTTATTCTTCTTTTGGAATCTGTCAACATCCCAGTCTTCAAAGGCCATTTTATATCCTGTGTAGTTAGGCATTTCATCCAAGGAATTTATTAAGAGTAGATAAGTATATCTTTTTCCTGTGTGCAAAATCCATTTATAATTCTTACAAATTTTATTTCCATAAGAAATTATAAGCTCTTAAATTTAAAATCTCAAAATAGAATTTACATAGTAATTATAGAATTCTGGATGTGGTATTATCATTTTAAATAGGAGTCGGTATATTTCAAACATGGATATAATGTTAAAGACATTTTCTTTATAGCTGCATTAAATAGGACCCAACCTAGTGGCTAATGGCTCAGCATCCTCTAAATTGGATCTAAGATACAGTCAGGAAGGGAAGGAAGGAGACTGATGAACCAGTTCTCTGAGAAATCATAGAGCAAAATCTGAAACTTCCTATCACATGTCAAGTTGATGGGTTTTATTTGGAAGGTTTGAGTATTCTTCATGGCAATGCATCTCTGCATTTGTTACCACTTCGTGGATTTAGTTATGCAGATCCAGCCATCTATGCTTAATTTTCAAGTTCTAAATGGGTTTTGAACTTCTTGCCCCTGTTGGAAGGCAGCAGTGTATCCTAATTGTGTGGTCCAGAGTGTGAAGGATAAACCATAAGTGTACATGATTAAGCCCTACAGAGTTAGAGAGTGGTACAGCTTATGAGCCAGAGTACCCAAACTGTGCTCCAGGCAGCCCTTTGGGAGCTACAGGTCAGGACTGGAGACAGTAGTGAGCTTATAGGGGCCCTGGACTCTCCACTCCTGCTCATCCGTATCAGCTTCCACATAATCATTCATTGGAAGAAAGGATGTCAGGACCAACAAAAGGTTTGAAAATCACAAAGCTTGGGACTTCCCGGTGGTCCAGTGGCTAAGACTCCGAGCTCCCAATGTCGGGGGCCCAGTTTTGATCAGGGGAGTAGATCCTACAAGCTGCAACTAAGAGTTTACATGCTGCATCTAAAGATCCTGCATGCCACAATGAAGACTGAAGATCCTGCATGCCACTACTAAGGCCCACTGGAGCCAAAAAAAAAAAAATATATATATATATAAAGAAAAAACCCACCAAGCTCTCCTAGTTGTCTTGTTTTCTGTAAGGGGAACTTGAACCCCAGGATAATGAAGAAAGTCACCCAAAGTCACATAGTGACTGGGCAACTCCTATTTCCTTGGTGACCCTCGTAGAAGCTACTTCAACTGACTTTTCTGTCTCTCTTTTTTTAAAATAAAAAGATATAGTTTTGTATTTTATCTTGCTAAATTGTAGATGCTAAACAGTAAGTAGAAATGATAATTGTTTGAGTATTAATAGAATTATTTTTAAGGCTTAAGAATGCTGTTTATGATCTGTGCCATCTCTCATCATCTTTACTTTTGAGTGTCAGGGTCATTTGCAGGGGGAGAAGAGATCTGTTTACTTCTGTGCGCTCTGCTTGCAGTTACAGTTATAAAAAACAGGCCTTGATCCTGTTGAGAAATGCATTTATATCTTCAGTTCAGCCATACATAAGTGGCCCCATGGTCTGACACATAGCTCTCTTCAGGGGCTTTTCCAAGTGAATGTTCATTCATGACTTGTCATTCAGCTGTGTCTTCCTACAGTTTGAGGAAACAACTCAGTGGAAACAAATATACACTATCACTAGTTGCATTCATCGTCATGTATTTGTCGGACAGACAAGACTGTATACAACTAAAAGGAGACAGGAAGATCAGTAGTTTATCATTTATTTACACTTGCATTCTAGGCACTGTGCTATGCATTTTACATGCTTGGTTCCTTCTGATTCTCAGAACTACCCCCAAAAATAGAAACTGTTATGATCTCTATGTTACCCATAAGAAAACAGAGCCATAGAAAGGTCAGTATGTAACATATTAATATGTTACCCCCCAAAATATGGAAAGTTCAGTTCAGTTCAGTTGCTCAGTTGTATCTGACTCTGCGACCCCATGGACTGCCGCACACCAGGCTTCCCTGTGCATCACCAACTCCCAGAGTTTACTCAAACTCATATTCATTGTGTCGGTGATGCCATTCAACCATCTTATCCTCTGTCATCCCCTTCTTCTCCTGCCTTCAATCTTTCCCAGCATCAGAGTCTTTTCAAATGAGTCAGCTCTTTGCATCAGGTGGCCAAAGTATTGGAGTTTCAGCTTCAACATCAGTTTTTCCAATGAACACTCAGGACTGATCTCCTTTAGGATGGACTGGTTGGATCTCCTTCCAGTCCAAGGGACCCTCAAGAGTCTTCTCCAACATAGTTCAAAAGCATCAATTCTTCAGCACTCAGCTTTCTTTATAGTCCAACTCACATCCATACATGACTACTGGAAAAACCACAGCTTTGACTAGGTGGACCTTTGTTGGCAAAGTAATGTCTCTGCTTTTCAATAAGCTGTCTAGGTTGGTCATAGCTTTTCTTCCAAGGGGCAAGCATCTTTTAATTTCATGGCTGCAATCACCATCTGCAGTGATTTTGGAGCCCCCCAAAATAAAGTCAGCCACTCTTTCCATTGTTTCCTCATCTATTTCCCATGAAGTGATGGGACCACATGCCATGATCTTAGTTTTCTGAATGTTGAGCTTTAAGCAAACTTTTTCACTCTCCTCTTTGACTTTTAACAAGAGGTTCTTTAGTTCTTCCTCACTTTCTGCCGTAAAGGTGATGTCATCTGCCTATCTGAGGTTATTGATATTTCTCCCGGCAATCTTGATTCCAGCTTATGCTTCATCCAGCCCAGCATTTCTCATGATGTACTCTACATGTAAGTTAAATAAGCAGGGTGACAATATACAGCCTTGTCGTACTCCTTTTCCTATTTGGAACCAGTCTGTTGTTCCATGTCCAGTTCTAACTGTTGCTTCCTGACTTACATACAGATTTCTCAAGAGGCAGGTCAGGTGGTCTGGTATTCCCATCTCTTTCAGAATTTTCCACAGTTTCTTGTGATCCACACAGTCAAAGGCTTTGGGATAGTCAATAAAGCAGAAGTAGATGTTTTTCTGGAACTCTCTTACTTTTTCGATGTCCAGCGGATGTTGGCAATTTGATCTCTGGTTCCTCTGCCTTTAATCTGAGACTCAGATCTGGGTCATGGTGACTAAGGCAGAGCTTTAAAGAAATGCCGACATAAAGATGTGAATAACTACTAAGTAATTTTGTCTTAAATATTTGCAGTTACGTCTTTTGCAGAGCCCATGTGAGCCTCTTTCTGCTAAGAGGCTTCACAGCAGTATCTTCACAGCAGTCTCAGCACTCTCTCAGGCCACTGGGACTCTGGTTTGTTGACCAGCATTGTGTCCACTGGCCGCTGAGTTCCCTTGTCAGCCTCTCATCTTTCCATTGTTGAAGAAGCTCTATCTGTAGACCAATCGGAAAGAAAGCATTGCCTTTTTGAATAAATTTCTTACACAAGGATAGATCCACGTCCTTATGTTAAAATAGAAGGAAAACAAAGCCGGGATTTTTAACTTTGCTGGGATGGATGGAATTCTTGATAGCTCTGTCTGAACCGAAAAATTTTCTTATCTGGCTATGGAACACTTCATATTCTTGGCTCTTTGCCCTTTGAAGCTGTAAATCATATATGTGTATATATATATATTTTTTGGCTGAGTGACTGCCCTTTCTTTCCTGACCCATAAGCTCCTTGGAAATTTTGATAGAGCTGGGTTTTGCTAATATACTCAAAGTTATAAGAACACAGCTTATTGAAACATAACTGTTAAGAATAAATGTGCTTTAATTCATTCCTGGGACTCTGATGCTTGCCTCTCTGGGTTCCTGGTGTAGCTCTCTGCTTGGTCTAAAGCACAGTGACTGGCACATAGTAGGTGGAGCCTCCTCAGTGGAGGCTGGCTGAATAAGTGAACAACACATTAAGTGAAATTTGACAAGATTTTAAAATAGATATTAAGTATCACAGTACCTCGACCAGCAGTTTATAACTTTACTGTCAAATTTAAGCTGGGACTGAGCTTATGGGTACTGTAGGACAAGAAATAGTCTATGTTAAATAGCATGAATTCTCATGTAAGTCCTGTAGATTTGCCCAACTCTGATTTGAAAAGTGTTCAAGGAATTCCCTGGTGTCCTAGTGGTTAGGATTCTGGGCTTTCACTTCTGAGGGCTCGGGTTCAATCCCTAGTCTGAGAAATAAGACCCTGCAAGCCCCAAGGCCTGGTTAAAAAAGAAAGAAAGTGTTCAGATTCGCCCAAACTGGTCTCTCTCTAAAGCCCCAAGTCTTTTTCTTTTCTCCTTTTATTTTTTGGTAAGAAAATCACATGGAAACGGAACATGTGTGAGGAGATGTAATGCTACTGAGAGTAGAGAATTATCACCACATTTTCCCATCATGAAGTATGTTTCAAACAGAGTTGTTCCCTTCATATTTTTTCAGCAAAGATCTAGTTGTAGTACATGAGATTATAGTTTTAAGGATATTCCTAATGACTGCCTTTTAAAGCTCTTTTCTTAAGAAAACTGCATTCTTTTTTTATTTTTTAAGAAAGTATATGTTATAGTATTGTGAGTTTTTTCCTGTTTACAGAATAATACAAGTGGAAAATTTAAATTCTAAAAACAAAAAAAGGAAAGAAGTTTAGCTGTGTTTCTCTACAATATATTCAGTAATTGTTATGTCTAGTTACAAAGAACTTTTTGGGAAACATTAGGGCATGTTATGCACAATATACAAAGATGAGGAAGTTATCCGTGACCAATGCCATTTTGGAAGTAGAGTTTGGTGAAGAATGGGTTAAAATAGTATCCCATGTGTTTTAGCCAGTAAGGTTTAAGCAGCCGCTCTGGTTCTGGAGTTTGGCAGTTCGCCCAGCAAACTCTTGCTGTGGGGCAGAGTTTGAATCTTCTGCCCTCTAGTGGCTTTTTTTTATGTTTCTGACCCTTGCAGAGGAAAAGAATTTAAATATACCATATATAAATAACCTACCTGTCAATACAGGTAGACATAAAGAGACCAGGGTTTGATCCCTGGGTCGGGAAGATCCCTGGAGGAGGGCACCCCACCCACTCCAGTATTCTTGCCTCAGAGAAGCCTGGCGGGCTACAGTCTGTGGCCTCACAAAGAGCTGGACACAACCGGAGCAACTTAGCATGCACACACAGTACCGGTATGTTGCTGCTGCTGCTGCTAAGTCGCTTCAGTCGTGTCCGACTCTGTGCGACCCCATAGACGGCAGCCCGCCAGGCCGCCTCGACCCTGGGATTCTCCAGGCAAGAACACTGCAGTGTGTTGCCATTTCCTTCTCCAATGCATGAAAGTAAAAAGTGAAAGTGAGGTCGCTCAGTTGTGTCCGACTCCTCCCGACTCCATGGACTGCAACCCACCAGGCTCCTTCCTCCACGGGATCTTCCAAGCCTTTGTAAACCTTTGTAATTCATTCTTTGCAGTCTTTTGCATGCCTTTGTAATTCATTATTTGCAGTTTTTTGCACCTTGAAACAAAGTTGTTAGAGATCATTTTACTCATTTGAAGTCTGAGAAGAAGCTAACTTGTTAATTAGGCCTAGTTAGTGCATCTTTTCACATATCTTGATTATTCTCAGGGTAGAATACAAATACAAAGAATGCTATCTGATTTTTTGTTTTGTTTTGCACATTTGCCAAGTTAAAGTTGTGTCTTTTTCTGAAATGATAAAATCAAAGGATTTAAGTATGCCTTGTTGATGAAATTATAGAAGCAATAAAAGGTAAGAAATTTAAAAACTCTGTAATCTGACAAAATAGTGTAGATCCATTCCTTCCTGCTTTTCTCTGCTAAGTATAATTATAAACCCTGGAAACGCAAGTGACAACCAAAGGAGAGCATTTGCAGTGGTAAGAAGAGGATGAATTGGTCTGGGGGTCCTAGGACTGAGGAGCAACATAGAGAAGGTGCCAGGACGGGTACACCCTGACCTACATCAAGCAACAGGAAGGGGTCACATAGGATCTTCTCTCCCCACAATTGACTCTTTGTCCATCCAAAAGTATCAGGAAAACCCAGCTCCCAGCAAGGGGTCATCTATAGGAGACCCATATCAGTAAATAACCAAGACAAGCACTCTCCTCCACTGGGCGCAAGATGCCCCTCCCCTACTAAGCCAGACCTAGGCATCCAGGAGGCATAAGCAGGAGTTCTGCTAGCACTGTAAGTGACCCAGCCTGGGAAGTCTCTTTATCTTCATGGGCTTGAGACTCCCCTCCTTCACCCACATTCACTGGAGCAGCTGGGAAGCAGTAAAGAAGGGGGCACTGGAAAGGGGAACCCTACCTCCACAAGCAGCCTGCCTGGGAAGCCTGCCACAGGGCCTGAGATCTCCCCCTGCCAAGGAACACCCGTAGGCCAGGCCAGGCCCTTAGACAATACTGGCAGGGACCTGTAGTGTCCTCAGCAGCACCAAACAGACCAAAATGAAATGCAGAATCTGTAAATCAGATCACAGCCCACAGAAAGCAGGCCAGAACCTGCATGCTNAGATCTCCCCCTGCCAAGGAACACCCGTAGGCCAGGCCAGGCCCTTAGACAATACTGGCAGGGACCTGTAGTGTCCTCAGCAGCACCAAACAGACCAAAATGAAATGCAGAATCTGTAAATCAGATCACAGCCCACAGAAAGCAGGCCAGAACCTGCATGCTGAACCTAAAGCAAAGGGTTGTCTGCTAAAATGAAGGATTTTGAAATAAGACCAAGATTCCCTAGGGCTTCCCTGGTGGCTCAGACAGTAAAGAATCTGCCTGCAATGCAGGAGACCAGGGTTCAATCCCTTGGTCAGGAAGATCCCCTGAAGAAGGAAATGGAGGCTTCTCTAAAAAATATTCTTTAAACATAACAGACAAAATGTTCAGGATACAACCCCAAATCACCTGTTATACATACCAAGAGCTGAAAAGTCACAGCGACACACCAACAGTGAGATGAATCACAGATTTGGTATTAAATGACAAGGGCTTTAAATTAACTAACATAAAAATGCTTGACAATCAAATACAAATTCTCTGGAAATAAATGAAAAATAGAAAATCTTAGCAAACAATTAGAAAAAGAAGCAAATGTAAATGGTAGAATGAAAATACAATAGCCAAAAAAATTGATGAGTTGAACCTCATTGAAGTTAAAAGCTTTTGCTCTGTGAAAGCCCATATGAAGAGGATGAAAAGATAAGAAACACACAGGGAGAAAGTATTTGCAAGTCTGATACCTGACAAAGGAGTACCATCTCTAGAGTACATTAACAAAAACTCTCAAAACTCAACAGAAAAAAAATAAACAATCCAATTACAAAATGGACAAAAGAGACATTTCTCTGATGTGAAAAATATGTTCAACATCATTTGCCACAGGGAAGTATAAATTAAAACCATAATGATACCTGTCTGAATGCTAAGATAGAAAATAATGATAGTACCAAATGCTGATGAGGAGATAGAGAAACTGGGTCATTTGTGCATTGCTGGTGGGGATGTAAAATGGTTCAGCCACTCTGAAAAATGTTTTAGCAGTTATCACATGTGCATTCTTGGATGTTTAAAAAATTCTGAAAGAAATGAAAACTTAAATTTGTGCAAAAACCCATCCCATAAAGGAATGTTCGTAGCAGGTTTATTCATAATAGCTAAAAACTTGAACCACTCAGATATCCTTCAACAGGAGAATTGTTAAAAGTGTGGTGCATTCACACCATGGAACACTGCTCTGCAGTAAAGAGGAATAAACTAGCCATATGCACAACAGCTTGGGTAAATCACCAGGGAATTAGGCTGTGTGGGAAAAACAGCTAATTCCCATACTGTATTCCATGTATATAATATTTTGGAAATATTAGTTTTAGAAATTGGAGAACAGATTAGTGGATGACATGGACATTGGGGTAGACAGAGGGATATGGGTCTGGTTATAGAGGGCAGCATGGAGAAGGAAATGGCAACCCACTCCAGTATTCTTGTCTGGAGAATCCCAGGGACGGAGGAGCCTGGTGGGCTGCCATCTATGGGGTCGCACAGAGTCGGACACAACTGAAGGGACTTAGCAGCAGCAGCATAGAGGGCAACATAAGGGATCCTTGTGGTGAGGGAAGTATTCTATATCTTGACTGTGGATGGATATGTGAAATTATGCATGTGATAAAATTGCGTAGATACACATAAATGATTTTAAGGAAAACTGGGAACTGTGAATAAGATGGTTAGATTTATCCATATTAATATACTACATTTGAAATACGGTAGGTGAAGGAGGATAAACATTCACAAAATCTGTCTATATATTTCTTAGCATTGCATTTGAATCTTTAATTATCTCAGTAAAACTTAAAAAGGAAAAAACCTTTGGACATCTCAAGAAACACTGATCCTTTTTCTTTTAAATTGCTTGTCAGGTCACCTTTTCCTTGTGCCTTATATTTTTCTGAAAGAACTGTTAAAAACATTATACAAATAAACAGTTCCCTATCCTTGATTATTTTCACTGTTTCTAATGTTTTGCTTTTATAAAGAGCTGTGTTCAACATCCTTCTGATTAAACCCTTGTATATTAAATTATTTAATTTAGTTTTTAAATTTAATTAGACGGAGGAGCCTGGTGGGCTGCCATCTATGGGGTCGCACAGAGTCAGACACAACTGAAGCGACTTAGCAGCAGCAGCATAGAGGGCAACACAAGGATCCTTGTGGTGAGGGAAGTATTCTATATCTTGACTGTGGATGGATATGTGAAATTATGCATGTGATAAAATTGTGTAGATACACATAAATGATTTTAAGGAAAACTGGGAACTGAGAATAAGACTGTTAGATTTATCCATATTAATATACTACATTTGAAATACAGTAGGTGAAGGAGGGTAAATGTTCACAAAAGCTGTCTATATATTTCTTAGCACTGCATTTGAATCTTTAATTATCTCAGTAAAAATTAAAAAGGAAAAAAACCTTTGGACATTTCAAGAAACACTGATCCTTTTTCTTTTAAAATGCTTGTCAGATCACCTTTTCCTTGTGCCTTATATTTCTCTGAAAGAACTTTTAAAAACATTATACAAATAAACAGTTCCCTATCCTTGATTATTTTCACTGTTTCTAATGTTTTGCTATTATAAAGAGCTGTGTTCAACATCCTTCTGATTAAACCCTTGTATATTAAATTATTTAATTTAGTTTTTAAATTTAATTATCTCTTTTTAAAAAAAATAAGAAGATGCAATTCACAGAAGAAAAAAACCCAAATGACCAGCAAACATATAAATCAGCCCCACTAGTAATCAAGAAATTGCAAAATAAAACAAGAGATACCATTTTACATTCATTCGCTAAGCTGAAGTTAATGTCTGTTAATAGAGCTGGAGATGCAGAGGAATAAAATTCTTAGAGCTGCTGGTAGGGTCAGTTTCTATGAGCCCTTGGAGAGCAAAATGAAGGCACTCATAGTATAGTCTTTGCCCCACCTATTCAGTTTACTCTTCTCAGTAAACGCTCAAGAGAGAAATCTCGGCACCTGCACTCCAGAATACATTGACACAACATTTATCTTAGAGCTGCTGGTAGGGTCAGTTTCTATGAGCCCTTGGAGAGCAAAATGAAGGCACTCATAGTATAGTCTTTGCCCCACCTATTCAGTTTACTCTTCTCAGTAAACGCTCAAGAGAGAAATCTCGGCACCTGCACTCCAGAATACATTGACACAACATTTATTGGAACATTGCTTAAAACAGAAGGAAAAAAAAATGGACACAAAGTAGTGTCTACCAGAGGAGAATGGATAAACAAATGAAGGTGAATGTATAACTACATATGATATAGCAGTTAAGATGAATGAACAAGAGCTATCTGTGTAATTATTGCACACACAGTGTCAACTTACATAAATCATTGAAAGTGAAAGTGTTAATTGCTCTGTTGTGTAGCTTGCCAAAGATGGAGAAGCTCTATATAGTCAACAAAAACAAGACCAGGAGCTGACTGTGGCTCAGATCATGAACTCCTTATTACCAAATTCAGACTCAAATTGAAGAAAGTAGGGAAAGCTGCTAGACCATTCAGGTATGACCTAAATCAAATCCCTTATGATTACACAGTGGAAGTGAGGAATAGACTTAAGGGCCTAGATCTGATAGATAGAGTGCCTGATGAACTATGGAATGAGGTTCGTGACATTGTACAGGAGACAGGGATCAAGA